>CAJQZN010019564.1:0-15182 GCA_907164685.1 Colias eurytheme | reverse complement strand
CACCACAGGCCCCCAGTGCCACGGGATTGTCAATTTTGCTATTTAACAGCAGATAATTAAAATTAAACAGCAGATAAAAAAATTACTAAAACCTATGATATAAAAAAAAGCTACATACGTTACCCGCTCTCTATTTTGGCAAGAAAAAACTCAGCTAAGTGCCCGAGTTTTACTGAGACACGCACCATTAAGCGTCGTAGCTGGACGTTCTTTTTATATTTTAATCGGCAGTTGTTATTACGAAGTACATGAGTGAGACATGTATGTCTCGTGCGTGAGAGTGAAAGAGAGAACAACTGTATTGGTGATAATGCGTTAGTAAGTAGGTATGTATTAATTACGCTGTTTTTTAGTGCAATGATGTTGGCGTATGCCGCGTCTACTAGTATAATAGGTCATTGACTAAAACTAAACAATACAATCTGCCAGAATATCCTGAAAACGACTATTATTGATTAAAAATTATGATTCTGGTTATTCTGATCCAACAAGGTTCATACGTTTGGGATCTGCGATGCAAAAAACACATGAAAGACGAAATTATAACACCTCTATTTTTTACATCTCTAAAAAAAAGAGCTACAAATTTAGAGAGCTTCACATACCAGATACCAGTAACACACATCTGACTAACATCGCATATCTCACTAACCAATGAAAAGGGTGTTGTAATCGGTCAAGAGATACGTCGCATAGGTACTTCTCTTATCAAGAAAATATAAATATAAATTATAGGTAATTTAGGTTTAGAAATTTTTACAGATCCCTGATCCCTGGTTTTAGAGAAAACCCTGCGTCATAACGTTTTCTAGAGGTAAAAAAATAATAGTAGGTATAAAGAATTCAGGAAATGCGGGAATTGAGTCAATTAAGTTACATAACTTATGAAAATGTATTTCCATTTCCACTGAGCTGATTATTATTTAATTAATTATTCATACTTAAGCTTTTAAGCTCATTTGTCACGTTACGTAGATATGTTTAAATTAAAATTATATACATATACTAGCGGTCCGCCCCGGCTTCGCCCGTGGTACATATGAAAAATAGATGTTGGCCGATTCTCAGACTTACCCGATATGCACAGAAAATTTCATGAGAATCGGTCCACCCGTTTCGGAGGAGTATGCAGACTAACATTGTGACACGAGAATTTTATATATAAAAAGATTAACTAGTAACTAGTAAAATATCTTCCTTTCTTAGAACTTAATTACTAGCATTATGTTTAAAGCCTCTAAAGAAGAAATGAGGATATAGGTAGCTGCATATAGCAAAGAATATAAATTCTCGCTAAGACCGGATTGAATAAACATACAAAGAATACATAGTGTTGCTGACCATCAAACATTCCCTAAAAAATAAAAAAAAAGCAATACTTTTTTACAAAAAACTATTTTTCTTAAACGCGAAATAACCAACATCACCAGAAAATTACTTTTAGTCTTCAATTTTACGAACAGAGTAGGTACAGCTTGATGCATACACTCGTGTGGTAATATCGGCAACAAAGGAGATTGTAGCGCATTTTACAGCTTAGAATATAAACTATATGCTTACGAAATGGATTTACCAAGTATTCGTTTAAGCTGCATTGCTATCGAACCTTAAGCGATAAGCGAAAGAATTGATGTTCACTTGACCTTAAATGGTTTTCTATCTCAATAAAGACAAAAAAGTATATTTTAAAAGTATCTATTGTTAAGGTATCGTGTGAAATATATTCATTCAAGATGGAGAAGTTACAGTTCATAATATTTTTAACTCGATAGAGATTAAACTACAAATTAGTGACATTATATTTATTCGCTTCGATTCAGAATCATAAGAATTGTATATTTTGTAGCAGCACAAAGCCCCATTTTTATGAAAAATTCTTCAAACCTGATTACTTGTTTTCAGGCTTTGGCTGTATCTTAAACGTTTACAGAAATACATGATAACAATGTAGTAACCTGTTAATACTAGATGCCGGAAAACTTCTTCATCCATAAATCACCATCATTAAACTCAAACATTTATTTCTTCAATTAGACTTCTTATAAAAGCACTTTTGAATCGTCATAACATATTTTTAACATTTATCACCGATTCGGAAAGCTATGGAGAAGAACGGGCAAGAAACTCCATCATCATCATCATCATCATCCATAAACATTAAACACATTATGCCTACTCCGCACACGTTCATTTTTGTACATTACTAACAAACGACTTCGCTCATAACTTAGCCCAGCAAGCAGCTAGACACTAAAATGAGTATTTTGCATGTGCAAAGCAGTTACGATACCGTCTTACTCGGAACGTTCGTGCCGCTAATACCGTTGTCTGTTAATGACGCAAATTGTCGATTGTTCTAGAAAAATAATTACAGCCTTGGTGAGACTTCAAGCTTAAACAATTAGTGACTATGTAACTTATATGCACTATTTTGTATGGCTTTGTAGGCGCTTTCTTAATACTTTCTAAATTCCTTTTCTACGATAAATAGAACAAGCCATGTAATATTTTCACATACTAACTAATGTAACTACAATTTATAAACTTAAACCGAGCGAATATAACTACATAGTTAATTTAATATAACTACGTATTAAATTTTAGCCCATTTCACTTCGCTCATATTGACAAAATGTGAACTGTTTTCAATAAATAAATAAATATTTCAGGACAATTTATTTCAGGACAATTTTCACACACGGCTCTATCTGATCCCATACTAAGCTTTCGCTTGTGTTATGGAAACCAGTTGGCTGATAAACATAAATATATAATTTTTAAATAAATACTTATAATATATAGATAATTAACACCCAGACACAGAGCAAACATCTATGTTCATCAGACAAATATTTGCCCTGGGTGGGAATCGAACCCACGACCTCTGGCTTGGAAGACAGGGCCACTACCAACCAAGCCAACCGGTCAGTTAGATAAAAAAAGAATAAAATAATAAATTTATATTAAGATGGTTCAATCTAAAAAAGCGTCTAAAATCAATTTACCAAATCGGTTTACAATGATGGAGTTCTTAACGAAACAAATTCTCTTCTCCATTTTTTACACAGAATAAAAAAAAATGCGATAGGGAATTAAGTCTCTATAGTAGATTAATGAAACTGCACTAGTAATTCCATGACAAGGATAATTTATCAAAACCGCTCCAAGTTCTTTTAAATACAACTTACGCAGTATTTAATAATCTGTGAGACAACTAGGTATGTCATATCCATACTAATCTTCCATTAAAGTAATTTAGAAATTGTCTTTGAAATTGCTTATCGATATTTAAAACTATAAAGAGATTTTTAATATACTTTCGTCATTTCTAAAGACATTTCAAGATAGAAGAAAAAGGAAATTATTTTAAACTGTGGTCACAACTCACGTCACAGCCCAGTGATGTTATATTTTGTATAGGTACATATTGGTATATCGTTATTTATAAATGGCCGTTTGGAGAGCAATCGACTCTTTATTTTCACACATTTATTTAACTTGACAGATTTTATTTGTTATTTTATTGTTTGTAATAAAATGTGCTTGTTGATTTCCATGATGCGATGAGAATCATTTCAGCAATCAATAATTTGGCGCGTTGACAGGAAAATTTTAAGGTCGCGTCATGGCAATACCGTCACGTCATGTAATAAGGCGAAGGTTTTGGAATCTTTGAATCTTGCCAAAGAAGTTTCACTTCTGATACTAATCTTTTTTTAATAATAAGTAGGTACATTCTGAACATTGTACGCGACTGTACAAGTTAAAAACACGTAGATACAATCATTCAAAATTCATGAATGATATTGCATACGAAATACTCACGTAGTTGAAATAAATATTATAATGTAAACGAACCCATTAGAAGCACGAACAACTGCGTGATTTATACAGGGTGTCCCACTATTGGTATACTAAGCGCGAAGGAACTTGTAGTTTTGCATACACTGATCACGTAAAAAATTACGTCCAAAATTTTTTGCTAAATTTTTCCTGAAAATCCATGTTTTCTTCTCTAGCTTCGCGCAGCCGGCATATACCACTTCTCTAATATGAGCATTTTATCTATGAAAACATAATCTTAAACGATAGCTCACGTGCTGGTGGCAAAGTTGGGCGGCTCGCTTGTTATGGGTGTACACTGTACACATAGAGTTTTAAGAATTCATCTATTTGAAAAAAAAATGCGTCTGGAATTTTTTAAATTATTTTTTACGTACTCAGCGTATGCAAAACTATAATCTCCTTTGAGCTTAGTATACCAACAGTGTGACACCCTGTATAGTCTTTAAAGGTTATTGGGAATAAATGATCTGATTATATTATTATTTCTCTTTCTGAGTTCGTTAATTAAGTTACAAATTGTAGCAATAGATCTTGTATCATTTTGTAGTAGATATTTTAGAAGGACTGGAGTATATAAATTGCATTAATTTTTATAGAATCGATAAAATCGTTAAAAATAATAAATACGTTGATCCCGTCTCATATGCTTGACCTTTATTTCCTAGTTTTAATTCGGAATAAATAAAACAAAATCTGATTAATAATTTAACATAAAAACACCCACAAAATATATATTATGTATTATTGCTTTAACATGGCATTAGTATGGATACTAATTGCAAAGCTGAAGAGTTGGATTAAGCGAAGTAATCTCAGAAAATAATTGCCACTATTACTAATTGAAAAATATTATTTCATGTTGCAGTTGAAAAATCGATGAAGGTTTTAAAGTGGATAAAATTTCATACATGAAAATTGCTACAAAACTGGGGAAAATGTCTTTTTGCGAACAGATGAAGTTGTGTCAAATAATTACCCATAAAAAATGTACGAAATAATTTGTAAAATATGCAACTGACAATAAAAACAATGCCTCTACTTCAAATTGAATAAATAAAGTCCCCAAATATATATAGAATCTCGATTGGACTAGCTTTTGGGACCGTGCTCTGTTATTTAAATATGGCCGCTCGGAGACCAATCGACATTTTATTTTCACACTTTTATTTTAAACTTGACACCCTTTATTTGTTATTTTATGGGCTATATATACCTGTAAATAAACAAGCTTGTTACAATATTTATTACTCAGGTAAAAGGTAAATGTTCATTTTTATGAGGATATATTTCTAGTGTAAAAATTTGAATATACTTACGTATTTCGGTATTTAGTTTTATAGCATGCAAACGCTAACTAAATGATAAATTTTTATTGAATAGATATGATATATATATAGATCACTAGCGGCCCGCCCCGGCTTCGCCCGTGGTACATATGAAAAATAGATGTTGGCCGATTCTCAGACTTACCCGATATGCACAGAAAATTTCATGAGAATCGGTCCACCCGTTTCGGAGGAGTATGCAGACTAACATTGTGACACGAGAATTTTATATATAAGATGTGGCAGGATTTGAACCCGCGTCTTTCGCTTTGCCGCGGCGACGCCCAACCTCTCGGCCACCCGTGATCCTGCCAGAGCAATCGAAATTCTACTCTTTCGGTTTTATGTGTCTAATGGACACCCCACGTCATCTATATAAGTGCAAAAAAAGTAATAAATCATGCCACTCAAAAAAATATCTTACGAAAATTATAGTAATAGAATTTCTTGCTATAGCTAGGTCGTTAATTTTCCTTCACTGTCAAAATGTTCCCTTAGAGATTTCGTGAATGTGAGAGACACATAATTAATTTTATATTTAATAACAGAACCCGTAATTAAATTCTTTAGGTTCTGAATATTTTTGTTTATTATATTCACGAGGGAAATATTAAATACTTTAATTTGTAGAAATAAGTTAATAAAATATAAAAATATAAAGTACCTCCCAGGCTCTTAAGAGGTTCTAAAAGGAATTACACATAAAATAAATTAATTCACCTTAACTTCATAATATTGTATTTTATTCCTAAACAGATATGATTTTTAAGTGATAATACCTACTTAGTGCAATTGATAGAACAATTAATTTCGTAAATTGCCGATAATTCAGTGTTGATAGCACATGAGTAGAAAGACGGAACAGAGACTAAGCTTCTTAAGAACGTGCAAAATTGTTACCTATTTTGGTAGGGTTGTCACAATAGGTAAAGACAAATTAAACAAAACATTTGTTAAATAGTTTTATAATTACACACAATTACATACATACTTACAAATGCTAAACTTGTAAGTAATAATAATGAAAGGTAAAACACACCGTGTACAATTCTCTTCTTATTAAAAAAGGACCTAATAAAATAAACGCAAGTAGGTACTCACTTGAAAAAGTAATAATCAAAATATTTACTCACCTATTGTACTCCCTGGGATAGTTGAAGTACGATATATTTTTAGTTTTTCTAGTATTATTCATACACACAGTACAATAAACAACCATTTTTAACAATAAAATATTACGTTTTATATTAAAATATTCAAACTTGCAAGTTGCAACTAATAAAACAAACAACGTGAGTCGTATCAACCCTGAGACTGTCCTCAGCCTGTGCAAGCGCAAACCGGTTTTTTCCAGAATCGCTGCGTACGCGACAAGCGGCCTGCGGTCACACACACATGCCCCGCGTACTTGTAGTAGTGCAATCGATTCGCGCGGTTGTTTGAAGCTTAGTCTCTGTTCCGTCTTTCTACTCATGTGTTGATAGTAAGTTAAATTGGAAATTAATAATTATTGTATATTCATGTCTCTTTCAACTTCAATTGATAATTTTAAAATATATATTATACAATTATTGGTGCGTTTTTACAAAATTTTTGGTAAATGTAAAAAATGTTATGACGATTCAAAAGTGCTTTTATAAGAACTCTTATTGAATAAATAAATGTTTGAGTTTGACTTTTATTATTTCGCGTTAACGAAAATAAAAAAGTGTTGAGTGTATCAACTAAATAATATGTTGCAGCTAAAATAGAAGAACAAAACTAAGTTTGGCTTCACCTTTAACCGTAACATAAAGGTAGTGTATATTAATATTAATATTTAATATATTGATGAAACTGACAACAAGAATTCTGCACGATATTACCAGTAGGGCTGCCTGCTTAAAGTTCCATAGACTAACTTAGTTGCACGACGCACGTATTTATGTTAAAAACAAATTGCCAAGGGTTTTAGATTTAAACACAATCATATAAAATAGTTATAATAACTTGATATTACGTTTATTATAAATTGCTATTCATTCGAGACAAATAAACTGAGTTTTAATGTACATAAACATGTTAATAGTACTAGCAAATAAAAACATATATTCTGAATAAAAAAGACTACTTTGGAGGTAATTTCTTTTACCAAATTTATAACAGGTGACAACCCTAACTCCCACAACACAGCAAAGGTGTTTAATATCGAAATATCTCAGACATGCATTATATATTTTAATGCATCATCTATTTACGTCTTTCATATTGAATTTGACATGACGTCATGTTGATACATATTGTATTCATAACATTCGTGTTTGAAATAGATATCAGAATATCGGATATATGTTATGGTATTAATTTACGACGAAAACGTATGATTGCAAGGTATAAAATAAGGATACCCATTACTTACTTTAACATAAATAATTCTAATTCAAACAAATTCTGAAAGTGTTATTACAAAAAATGTACCTATTTAGATGAATTAGTTTTATTTAAGTAATAAATCAAAAAATCTAAGGCTTAAGGCTGGTTTCTGAATTAATAGTTGATTTGATTAAGGTTTGAGAAAGCTTTTGTCACAGAAGAAAATATTTAAGCAGCATGTAATTAAGCATGATTTGAGATGTTCTTTACATCAAATACTCGATTCAGAAATCGACCATTAATCTCCTAAGAACTCACTATACATAGGGTACCAAGAGAAAAATATTTCGGCGTATCAGACCGTAAACAATATCATAAATGATCAAAATAAACAAGCACAAACAATAAAGTAACCAAAATAATATATTTTCGTATTAGCAAAGTAATCCCACTGTCTATATGGATTACATGGGTCTCGATAATAATCTACCAAATATTTTGCAAACAATATCACATTGACATTGAATGACATCGGATTACAAGCGTCACTCTACCGTCTAATTTAATTCGGTAAATCCCTTAAAATCTACATTCTATTATACTAGTGTACTTCCCCGCTCTGAGCAGTTTTAATAATATCATTAATAGGACAGTTATCCTTTATTTTGACCTTTGACCGCCTCCTTGGTACAGTGGTTGACGCGTGAGCGTAGAACCGAGGGGTCCTGGGTTCGATTCCCGGTGGAGACGAAGAAAAAAAAATGTCTCGGTCTGGCAGGACATAGAAGGCTGATCACCTACTTGTCCCTAAAGAAAAATCGATCAGTGAAACAGATGTATGCATATTGCATAATGCATCTGCCCCTTACCCCACTAGGGGACACGGGACTTCACACTTACTTACTTATCCTTTATTTTAATTCTGAACGTAAGATTAGATTTTATAATACTGGTCAAGCCTATTTTGTATATGTATAAAAAGATATTAAATCCTTTTAAAATAAATTTTCAGAAATAAATACTATTTTTTTTTTTGTTTAAATTAAGCCAGTTTATAGCTTATTTACAAGCAAGTTTTTTTTAAGAAAATATATATTTTTATAAATTAAAGATTTTAAACTCAGTTTATTCTAAATTTGCGTAAAATCAAACACAAAAAAAACAATGTGGGTATATTTTATTATAAAAAATGAATTGAAAATTCTCCTATTCGTATACTTTTTGAGACCGTCAATATCGATAGGGAGTTTCAAATAAACAAAACGGGTTCGAACCCAAACCCATTTGCGTCTGAAAAGGTCATCCTCTAGATTTCAGGCACTTACAATATGACGTGGTATTTAGAAGTGCATTTTCACGCAAAAACAAGCCATTAAAAGTTCCAGTAAACAATTTAGGTACCCAAGATGATTGTGATATTTTTTTATACCAGTTCTAAACAATTTCGAGAAAGTTTTATACATGTTTTATTGTATTTCTGACTTTAACCAAGTCATTAAAATGTCGCTAACTTATTTTCTAGATATTAACAGTAATATAGCGAAAGTATTTCCAACATTTTCTTGTAAGATACAGGAACTTAATAATCTTCATTACAGAAAATTAATCGGTTATATAACGTACTATCTCTTGCTAAATTTTCTGCGCCAGTTTGTAACCTAAAAAAAGACCTTAAATTTATGAAAGTGAACCCTAAACTCAACCCTCTAAGCGCATGCAAGCATTTCTTTACCCACACAAATAATTCGCGGCCCAAATGACCGCAATTATCTCCCTTATGTTTATGTTTTGTTTTGCTAAAACCCCTTGTTTTAAACGTAAGCTTTGACCAAGAGCAAATTTTTAATTTGGACTTTGTAATTGCACCGTTTTACGGTTTGGCTACCTTTCGAAATAACATTGAGTTTTTGACTTGAATATTTATACATTACTAGCAAACCGAGCGAACTCCGTTTCGCCACCAGAGACACCTTTTCTTTGCTATAAACCTCACGGAGCCCGAGACCTTTCCAACGAATGCAAAACCGTGGAAATTGGTTCGTGCATTCTGGAGTTATAGCGTCAGGAAGGAAAACCCGGCTTATTTTTAACTAGTGTCTTGAAAAAATATATATACATAATAGTGATATCCGCTTTCCCATGATATTTTTTTCTGTGTACTCGCTGTATTAATTTCACAATTTTTAAATTATGAATTATTATTAATATTTTAGGGACCAAAAATAACATATTACAAAACAATGCTTGTCATTTAAACCTAAACATTACTCTGGGGTAGTGTACAATATTCATACTATATTTCAAAAGAACTTAACGCCAATTTAGAATATTAGCAGATACTTTTCAACGATAACAATTAGAGATGTTTGCATTGATATTAAAAAGTACACATTTATTGATGTTTGCTTTTATAAACCGCAATACGTCGAGCCAATAATTTTCCTAATAGCAAATTGAAAATATTGTACAGAGAAAAATATTTTCATACTTGATACTGAGTAAGAAGTTGTTTACGTTTTCAAACTTGTTTTTTGTATTTTTGTCGAACTTGATATTACAGTATATTCATTTAAAATGGGGAAATTTTTCCATCATAATTTAGTGTACAGAGTCGATAGGTATCTCGACTTAGTTTATTTTTTTGTTTTGAATAGGTACAGTGAGACACAAGTGTACACAATTATAAGTTTAAATAAAGAAAATTCTGGACGTATTTTTACTATTTTTTGCTTTTCAGTTACCAAAGTTGTTCAGTTTTTGAGACAAGTGGACAATAATACGAAAAAATGAGTTTTTGGTCGGACGAATACCTATCACACATCTTTGCAATTCACGCAACATACATCTTTTCAAAAGTGTTGAGAAAGATTTATCTTTTTTATTTATGTAGAATTCGTGATTTCTCTGCACTATATTGATCTCTACTCGAAGATATTATTTTAATTCCAAAATACACAATGAAGCATGATTTGTACCAACTTCTGAATAAGAATTACTTATAACATCTTAGCTTTGTTAGGTCCGTTATTTGTCCTAATTACAAGGTACTCTGAAAACATCCGGACTATAAGAGGGGGAAGTCTAGGCAGCACCCTATAATACGACAAATTCGATACTTCGACAAGGCCCTTCAAAACGATTGTCGGAATACCGTGGGTCTACTGTATTTATTACCACATCGACGTTGAATGTTTAGAAAATAATAAAATACCAACTATTAAAACTAGAACAAGTTCAATGGTTTTTGCGAGTTTTGTATAAATATGTACGTCGAAATGCAACGAAAATGGTTTACCGCTT
Source organism: Colias eurytheme (assembly GCA_907164685.1). Lineage (NCBI taxonomy): Eukaryota > Metazoa > Arthropoda > Insecta > Lepidoptera > Pieridae > Colias > Colias eurytheme. The sequence continues at coordinate 4,359 of CAJQZN010019564.1, read as the reverse complement.
CAGTTTGAATATATTCGTCCATTTCAGTTATTGTTGCTGTATTTTGATGAATGTGTGTTTAATTCTTGTCTGTTTTATAAATAAATACTATTTTTTTGCATATTCTATAATGTGCTGGGTAATTTGAGTACACATAGTGATAAGTGTTTACTCATGTGAAAAATGTTTTTTATTGCCAATTATCATAATAATATACCTTTACCTTTAAAAATATAATCTAAGAAAACTTTACAGAATACTTTTTTATTTATTACTAGCTGCGCATTTTCACCCGCGAATGAACCCACGAGCAAATTCAGGTATTTCTACAGCTCTTGTGATTCTGATGTATCACGTCTACTACTTTAAAGTTTCAGTCGCTTTCTCGTGAAAGAGTAACAATTAACAAACATCCATACTCACAAACTTTCGCATTTATATTTGTCAGATTATTGTATTTTAAACACCAGTACATTTACAGGTACAGCTTCAAAAAGCAACCTGGCTTTTCTTCGTTGCCACAATACGTGTGGTTATATAACATGACAGCTTAACGACACGAATTTCACTATGCGGTCTTTCTGTGACTCCCACAATGTGTTGCAAGCGTTTTCTTACGAGCCATAACACGAATTTTGTCATGTTGATTTTCTACGAATGTAACGCGTTAAGAACTAACTACTTTTTCACACACTGTTCAAAATCTAGTATATACTAATGTGAATGTTGAACAATGCGATAGCCGAATATTAGATACACATTTGCAATAGCAATTAGAAAAACGTTTCATTCTTTTATCTACACTAATATTATAAAGAGGAAAACTTTATTTGTTTGATTGTAATGAATAGGCTCATAAACTACTGGACCGATTTTAAAAATTCTTTCACCATTCGAGAGCTACATTATCCACGAGTAATATAGGCTATATATTATCATCATGCTAAGACCAACGGGAGCGGAGTAATGCGGGTGAAACCGCGCGGCACAGCTAGTACCCTATAAGAATACACAGAAGAATTTATTTAGCCTATTCCCATTCGATACCAGTCTACTTATATTACAATCCTACATTAAAACAGCCCCCCTAGTCAAGTGGCTTTCTGTTAGCGTAGCGTTCAATAGAATAGACTACGAATGTATGAGATTGACGTAGGCTGTAGATAAACGTATCTACTGGTTACGTCAATCTCATACATTCGTAGTCTATTCTATTGAACGCTACGCTAACAGAAAGCCACTTGACTAGGGGGGCTGTACCCTTATAAAATCTCTCATCAGCGACCAATCTATAAACTAATTAATATTCCTCGTTTCTAGTTAAAGACGCGATACCAAAGAATATAATAGATATCCGGATTAAACCAGATTAAACCGGATCACACTCGCCGATTCTTGTTTTTCCCAAGTGAAATTGAACTATCCTTTTTCCGTCGCCTTTCGCTCCAGAAAATTGAACCATTTTAATGTTTGTTTTTTTCCTTTTTCGTCGGTTGAATTGAAAGGAGTATTGGCGATGTAACATGGGCAATATGTAGGTATACAGAAAGAGTATTTGCTACATACAAATACAAAGTAAAGCTCATTGACTAATACTGGGAGTGCTTTGGAAATTTAGAACATAGCGCTTGCAGATTCGACGAAACAACAATTTGGGTCTAACCTAAAAACAATATACGGATGTATTTTAAATGTTTCATACACGAATGTTGGTCATACCTCTCATATTTTAAAACTGTGTAGATTTGAAAATGTAGTGCTTTGCCGAGCAAAAATATTTGGCTGAAACATATTATGATATAAATATACATAATCAGATTTATTATGGTCTAGACGAAAACACGACTTCTTTATATTCGAGTGAGACACAAGTAAAGTCGCAGGCAGCTGCTATAAGCTAATAAAATGGCAAAGTGTAGCCTGCTATATCGTTCATAATATCAAACCGTTACAACGTAAAATAAAGACAAACAAACAAACACATTTTCGCTATTATTTTATTAAGGAAGTGGATTGCTTCTATCATTAAAAACAAATTAATGATCGAATTTTATAACACAAATAAATGAGTCGTGATCGACACATATATTGAAGAGCAAATGTAATTAATAATGCAATTAATTCGATAATGGTAGTTGTTCGACGGCTGCGGGAATTATGTACGACTCAGTTTAATCTACGGCTTTTACATCATTCACACGCACGTGTACATTTAAAAAGTTTCATTATTTAACTTACGTTTCAATTATGTATTTTTCTCTAAGAATTTTCTTCATTCTTGTTGCAATATATAGGTTCGTGTATTTACATAGGTATGTTTTATAAGGTATATTTGAGTTTTTATGTATTAAAATCCATACTAATATTATAAATGCGAAAGTAACTCTGTCTGTCTGTCTGTTACTCAATCACGCCTTAACTACTGAACCAATTTGCATGAAATTTGGTATAGAGATATTTTGATACCCGAGAAAGGACATAGGTTTTATCCCGGAAATCCTACGGGAACGGGTTTTTCTTTAAAAACGCGGGCGAAGCCGCGGGAGGAAAGCTAGTTTAATATATAATTGATTAGCAACATGCTCTTTTTAAGCTTACGGCCACACCCTAACGATCGACACTAAAAAGCAGTGTTGCAAAAATTAAGCCTGCAACATATTTTGTTGATGTGGGGATTTTGGCCTTACTGTTTCCCTTGTTATTAATTATAATGTACTGTTTGAACTTCCTGCTTTGAATATGTTATTATTAATTGTATATTTTAATTTTTTTACTTTTGTATTAATGAATGAGTTCATTTTAAGAATATATCCGTTTTGTTATTGATTTTGAACCATTGCATACACGTTCAACATTGCTTGATAATCAGGGTTGCCTGGAAGAGATCTATTTTGAGTAATAAGGCCGCCTTTTCGTGCGTATATGGCTGCTTGTTATTTTCATATCAAATTGGTGTTCTTTTATATCTATTCTGGCACTTATAATATATTACGATATAAAAGATACACTGAAACATTTATTTATTCTTTATTGTACTTGCAATATTATGTAATTACAAAGAATAAATAAATGTTTCAGTGTGTATATGCTATAAACAAAACAAATACCCCATTCTTTTCGAAGTTAAAAACAGAGAAAAAGCGACTACAGTTTTAGTAAAAGTATAATGAACATTAATTACTGTTACCAACATCGATTATTCGATGGAGTGATTCGCGATGGACTCGATTAATAGAGATTAATCGATTTGAAAACGATACATCGAGCGTTATGCATGTTACTCGTTTATCTGTGCTAATAGGATATTGGTGTTTTATCTGTGCTAATAATGTTTGACAGTTTTTAACTTTAATATTTAATTTGGTTATTTTATTGAACTTTTTATGTTCGAGTGGGTTTGAATATGAAAAGTGACGAATTATTATAAGAAATATTTTGATCATAAAACAATTATAATGCAGAAATACATCGACTAATGAAAGATTAGTAAATAAACTATTTTATATTTATTATTTTATTAAACTACATACATATTACATATTTAAGGATGTTTATTAATAAAATAAATTAGTAAATTGAAATTAAAGGAAATTTGTGAATATAATAAAAATGAAAAACAGTTAACATTAGTTTTATATTATAAAAGCATTTTTTTTGTATAAAGACGGCACTTACTTATCTATAAAATGCTCGATATCACAAAGGTTTATCATTTCTTTTATTACATATTTCTTTGGATAAGCTCTTAATAGACAAACATTTGTAAATAATCGGCTAGAGATTAATAATGTCGGTCCAGAGAGCCCCTATTTATCAATAACCGCCATTTTCTTTGTATCCATTTGTCCAAGAATGATTTATCTGTGAGAATGCTTGAAAAATGCGATATTTCAGCAATAGATAGATAGCAGATAATGGACTAGTAAATAACGTGGATATATTTTCCGTTAGTATTTTTACTAATGGACTTGAAAAAATTTTTTGCATTTTTCGTGTTAACATATTTTATGCCGATTTGGAAAATTATTTAAATACTCGTATAATCTCAATAATTCGACAAAAGTAATAAAACTGTAACAACAAGGTAATGTAATTTTTATGCTTATATCAGAATAAAACAACGTCGAATCATCTAGTAATTACATTGAATCTACACTATGTTATTTTTTCAGCAAATAGCTTAATAAATAAATGAAATCACAAACGCTATGCTAATGTAGTTTATTATACAAGACATTCGGAGCGTGGACTCTATGCAAGTTGGCAGCGGAAACAACAAATTAAAATTAACATTATGCAAATTCTGTGTGCAACGTTTTGTTTGTTTATTATTTAACTAGCTGTGCCCGCGACTTCGTCCGCGTGGAATAGTGACTGCAT
>CAJQZN010019559.1:0-18174 GCA_907164685.1 Colias eurytheme | reverse complement strand
TCGATCACGTCCGTTGATTTCATTGCCATTTGACGTTCAGTCAGTCGATATTAGGTGTTGGAATCGAGTTACCTTTATTTAAGGCCGACCTCTTAGATCGGTTGTTTTGGCTCGTTTAGTCTGTGGCAGGAAGTCGCAGGCTATTTTTTATATGCAAGTAGAGGATAGCTTGATTTCGTGGCATTGGCTAAATTGCGCCTCTTTAGTTGGTTGATGGTTCGTTTTACAAATCGAAAATATTTTTGACGATTATCGAGTTAAATATGGCATAACTTGCAATTATTGCTTTCTGTCAGAAAATGTTTCAAAGTCATACGAATTACAGTTTTTTGGCATACCTACCTTTCTTTAAAACTAATTGCCTCGGCTCTGTCCATGTATTCACTTTATTGTGTCGTCATCTTCATAGAAAAAAGTTTAAGTTTTCTTCAAATTCATTTTCTTTCAACCTGCACTTAGACGCATATAAAACGTCACTGATAATGTATTATTTTATCAAACAATTGTTATCGGATTAACGTTAATTGATTGATTGATTAGATTTCCTTATATATTTCCAATTAATAAAATTGATAAGCGATAAGTCGGCGTGTCTAAATATCTGAAGCAGTGTTATTGTTGACTTTAAATCGTAAAAACACAAAAGTGTTTTAATCTTCAAAGTGGAATGGCTGTGATTTTGTTTTTGTATAACATTCGTAGTTTTTTGGCGGAATAGTTTTTATGGTGAGTAAAAAATTAACAGTGCCATTTCTTGGTTGTTTTGAATTGAAGTCTTCTGTAACCTGTTATCATTGTGTCTCTCGTTTGTTTATATTAATGTTTTTAAACTTGTTATACAAAATCTTTATATATAAAAATGAATCGCAAAATGTGTTGGTAAGCGCATAACTCGAGAACGGCTGAACCGATTTCGATAATTCTTTTTTTATTATATTCCTTGAAGTACGAGGATGGTTCTTATGTAGAGAAAACGTAAAAATGTACCACGGGCGAAGCCGGGGCGGACCGCTAGTTGACAATAAATATTGGTTTCTGTATAGTCCAAACAACTTTAAATAGATGGTAGAATATTCGTAACAGATCAAAATTGTTTTATTTCATGCTAAAGGGTCTGAAAATGTGCTAACAAGTAAACACAAATAAACATTGTTTTTATTGAATGACACACGTGACTATCGTTTTTATACGCGTTGCAACATAAAACTTGTTAATTTGAATTTTAATTGATTTTTGGATTAAAATTCAATAGCGTTCGATGTTTGATTCGTGCCAACTTAATTGGTGATATATTATGCATGTGTTGTTTGTTTAGCTCAGTTAATTTATAGTCATAATGGTATCATCTATTTAGTCAAATACCTAAATGTTTAAGCATCTTAAATAGGTACAAATTAATGGCTTCATTTACGAGTACTCTTAGGATAAAAGGTGTGTGGGTACAACATCGTGCTCGTACCACAAAAACCTTTGATACTGAGAAAATTTGATACCTACTGAGAACGTATAAACCACGAACGGATATCTATTTCTATAGGAATAACATTTAAGGAGCTATAATTTATTATAACCAGTAAATTACGTAATTAGGTACACAAATAAAATTTCTATAAGTATTAATTTTTCCTCACTATTTTAAACATTACTGTTTATTTGAAGTGTGTGCACATTCCCCGTATCACAAACTTTCATTTTCCAATTTTCTTTTCTATAGCCGTCGTAAAATTTCAAATATTTTCTCGTTAAAATTTCTATATTGCATAACAATCTTGAATTTTATAACAGGTGGTATTTTGTTGGCGAACAGCCGAGAGGTAATGTTTGTTTTGAATATTTCAATGATAATGCTGTGTCGATTAAGTACGGTTCATCGCTTTTATAGGTATTATGAGTAATTTGTTGTATTAATGCGTTTATTATGTTTGACCTTACGTGTTTTGTGGCTGTTAATACCCAATTAAGAATAGTGTAAGACTCATACATTGTTGATATGAGAATTGATTAAAAATAGATATTTGAGATACGTTTGGTTTTTAAGAGTTCTGTTCATTGATTTAATTATGTAATATTAAAATATCGTGAATGTACGACGTTTGATTGTTATCTTAGAGTATTATGTATTATCGTAAAATTAACACAGATTTATAAATCTTAAATATCTGTCATTGTGATAACATTGTAAGTCCGGTTATCGTCATTTTTATAATACATAACTGCATTTATGTAGCGGAGACGCCAAACGATTTTAGATTTGAATGTACAGAAGAATGTTTTCCAGAACGCTCATTTTTCGTCTCACTGTCTTTAAATAAGGTCGTCAAGAATACGATGATAATTTGTAACTTATGCCACAGAATAAATAATAGTACTCTAATGCATGCTAGATCAAGCTACATCAGTATGATGATACAGGAAAATATTTGTAGGGAAATAAGCGTCCTAGAAAAAATAAAAAAGTGTATTAAACTCTAACTAATTGAAATGGCTTAAAAATTAGACTAGTTGTCCTAAATTACTTACGGAGTTTTCAACAAAATTGAGCATTTAACTAAATGTGTTCAAATTCACGAGAAACTAAATTATCATTCGTAGCTTAAAATGTATTCAACAATTTTTATAATGATCTCAGAATTGCACAGTAATATAGTTAAATGAGACAGTTTTTAACCACTTAACAAAAAGGAGGAGGTTATAAATTCGGTCGGTATTATATTTTTTAGAGTGTACACTTTACTGTGATTATAACACTATGATAATTTTGTTCACAGATAATTTATAAAAGGAAGAAAAATGTCGAGATCGGGCAAAATGCATTCACGCAGAGCCGGGAGATCTAGTCATAGCTTAGGGCACCTTGTCAAGAGTTCCATAGCATTTTTATTTATATGTAAGTTTTTTAGCAGTATTTCTAATTTTTTCGTACAAATATGGGCAGATTATATTAAATGTGAGAAATAAACCTTGTGTGTATAGCTAAGACCGTATATTTAATAAATATTTTTTAATATTTCAGGCTTACCATGCATTTACTGTCAGGCAGAAAAAATGTATATCGACGTGACTACACTCAACCTACTCGTTGATGAAACACATCTATTGAAACTTGTACAAATGTAAGTTTTTTTATTAAGTACCTATCTGAACAAGAACATAATACGACATTTTTTTTCTTAATTAAAGATGGTAGCTAAAAGTTGGGACAAAAAATATTATGTACATAATAACTGCTTTTTATTGTATTTATGAATTTTAATATTTTAGAGATGGGTAAAAAACTAGGCAAAAACTGTGTTGCATATCTTAATTACATTTTGAATTTTAAAAAACTGACGCAAAAAATATAATATATATGTTTTTTACTTATCTAGTAAAATTTAAAATTTACCTCTATGTACTACATCATGCATGCCACGCATGAAGACAAGACAAGTCTCTCATGGATCAAGTATTTATTTATGTAATATTATGTAGTGTTTTCATTTGTGTATATTATTATCATTATACATTACTTAAATGTATAAATTACTTAAATTCCAGCGGCGAATACAACGTAACTTTAACAGTGACGCCGCAAATACAGCACCCAGACATAGTACAATTCATGCCGCCATACATTTCGATACCGGGTTCAGAACAACCGAACCAAACGGTGGAGCTAGTATATGATATATGTGCTTATGGCAGAAGTCCGGGACATTCTGAAGTGGCTTTTAATGCTACGCCGAGCGGTATTATCAAGTAAGTAAAATAGTATGGAGTAATATGCATGCATCCGGCTCGAAGGACCATAATGCAAATTGCAATATAATCTCTTACGGTTACTGAATTTAGTATTTGTAGATAGGAACGTCGAACGATGCTTAATTGCTGCTTTAATATTTTCTTGTGTAATATAAGGCACAGTAAAGATCAGAAGTTTGTTCATCCATATTGCCTTCATTAACAAATTATGTTCTAGTAACGTATATTGCATAATTATGGAGACACGAAATATTACATTTGAAAGTGAAACTTATTTAGGAGCGTTGAGAATTTCAAGGACATGTCATGGCCATAGCGTCACGTCATGACGTAAAGCGACGATTTTGGTCTTAAATTTTGCCAAAGAAGTTTCACATCTGACACGTGTGTTCGGCATACACTTTTTTTAAGGCATTCATTTTCTGTTATGAAGTATTTAAATCATTACTCATATTATACCTTATTTTGCACATTTTCATGTATTAAAACTTTTATAATTATCCATTTCAGCCTAGATTCAATGTACATGCGTATAACAGTGATGCACTCTAACGCCATCTACGTAATTTCATACATAATGGGTTGGATCTACTTCGTCGCTTGGTCGGTGTCATTCTACCCGCAAATTTATATCAATTTTAGAAGGAAAAGCGTAGTGGGATTGAATTTTGACTTCCTCGCACTGAATCTCATGGGCTTCACTATGTATTCGCTGTTCAATTGTGCACTGTTCTATTCAAAGGTTATACAGGTATGTGGTATTTTTTCTAGAAAATTTACTGTTGGTAATAAAAAAAAAACAATGTTAATTTACCACGAGGGCCTTCTTGAAAATTCATTTTTTTAGTACTGTTAGCTGTGTGATTTTGGAAAAAGTTAAGTTATTGTTTATTTATTTGATGCATATTTAAATGTAAATTTTTTTATTTTATTCAAGCATGTTGCTATTTCGTTTATGTATAACATTTTCAAATGTAAAATCAAGAGTCCTCGAAATGGGCTACAAGATGATTATTTCACAACAGACATATCCATAGATAATATATCTAGTAAACTAGGTTATCTATGGTAGCTAGTAGACCGCAATGTCTTCAAGTGTCTAATGGAAATCAAACCCATGACCTGATTGTAACGAGAACGCGTCAACAACTAGACCAAAGAGGCTGTCGATTACCGTATGTTTGTATTGTGTTTAATTGCAAAATAATGAGTGTAACAAAGTATTTGGTCTTATTCGAAAACAAATTTAAATTCTTAAACAAAATTAGTTAAATATATGCTACAAATAAAAGAACATGGAGTTTTTGAGCCGAGTTTTGCATTTAAAGTGATGTTTGAAAAATATTGGATAGAATGGAAATTAATAAAACTTTTTGTAGAAAAAAAACTAGTAAGTAGTCCAATCTAGACGAGTATTATCCGTCGGAAAATATTGTTTGTTTCTAACGGAATAATTTGGGAGAATAATAATTATCATTCTAAATATTAATTATTTGATTACAGGACGAATATTTCAGCCGTCACCCCCGTAGTTTGAACCCGGTACAACTAAACGATGTCTTCTTTTCCCTCCACGCTGTGTTCGCGACACTCATCACTATCATTCAATGCTGTATTTATGAGGTATGTACTTTTAATATTATCATTATTATATGAAAGTCTGTCTGTTTGTTACGCTTTTACGGCTTAACTATAACACCGATTTGGATTTGACAGTAGTATTAGACCTAGGTGTAAATACTAAATATGTGGTAATTTTTCAGATCGTTGACAAAAGTTTTTGTTGGTTGTGTTTAATAAATAAGAATTATAATTTGTAAATTTTATGGTAAAATTATTTTCTGCTTTAGCACAACTATTTAAAAATATGAATGTATGTTCTTTTTTAAGTAAAAAAAAATTGGTTGTTTGTTAAGTAGGTTTATGATCGAGATGTTTACGTGATAACATAATGCAGTGGCAGCGCTCGAGATGAGACGGGAGATCGGTCCGTCTCTCTCTCGTTATACCTGCGATCGCGCTCGTGAGGTTTTGGTGTGACACAAGTTTCTGAGCATGTCACCCGACTAAAACGATTTTAAAAACGTTATCACGTTAAAAAGCGTTATTTTTTTAGTTTTTAAACCCTTATTTCAATACTTCCAGCGCGACCAACAACGCGTGTCTCTCACGGGGCGCGGCATTCTCTCCGGTTTCGTATGTGTGGTCATCGTCACCTCGAGTCTCGCTGCGGCGGATATGATCAAATGGCTCGACTTTCTGTATTACTGCAGCTATATTAAACTGTGCATCACGCTTATTAAGTACATACCGCAGGTGAGATATTTTTGCGTGGAAAGTTTTTTTGTAAGCGCTACCAGCGTCTATGAAAATGTGAAGATTGAAAAGGCTTTGTGCCCTTACGTGCAAATCGATTGACGACTCTAAAGAATAATGTAGCTAATACAAAGAAAGGAAAGTCTATTCTTGCAATTATTATACTTATGATATAGTGATGCCAAATTACATAGGTTCTAGAAGTCTAATGCCTTTTATTCAGGCAAAGTGAAATATAATTCAAAAATGTTATACATCATAGTTTTGATTTTAAAGACAATAAAATTGTTAAAAGGGCGTTCATTAAAAGACACCGTTTAGTTTCACATCGATTTGTTGCATTAATCGATTCTCTAAGGAAACATAGGATTGTGCAAATCTAAACGTTTTCTATATAATAACATTTCAAATTTCAGGCGTACATGAACTACAAGCGCAAATCGACAGTCGGCTGGAGTATAGGCAACGTGTTCTTAGATTTCGTCGGCGGTTTCTTCTCCATACTACAAATGACACTAAACGCATACAACTATAATGATTGGATTTCCTTCTTTGGTGACGCGACGAAATTCGGCCTTGGCCTCTTCAGTCTGGTGTTTGATATATTCTTCATATTGCAACACTATGTTTTCTACAGGTATGTTAAATTTTTTTATGGTATTTTGCCTACTAATACTTGGTTTCGCTCTAACTTGAACTTATTTTCTTACTAATCTAACGGTGTAATGTAAACTACCCTCTTTTTTGAAGTTTTAAATCGATGTCAAAACTAACCTTTCTTACTCTTCCTTATTTTTAACAATGAGAAAAAGAGAAGGAAACTAAAGACAAACGGATTATTATTCATTGTTTGATCTAAGTAATCAAATCATTTAAACAAATTTTTCTTCTATTCTGTTCTATGGTGTCTATGGAAAAAATGTTTTGGGCTTGTTTGTTAAGATACATGGGAATTAACATGATTGTGTACTTTGGTGTCATTTTGCTTTGGGAAAAGGTGAATGTGAGCTCTATGTTTTTTGTGTGTATCTTCATTTGTTATTTACGAAAATGATGGAAACCCAAATATAATTCGAGGAAGACAGACAGAGATGACACGACGAGAAAATAATTCGATGTAACTTCGGAATTATAACGTAATTGTAAAACAATTGGCCTTCTAGAAATGAAAAGAATGATATTTAGAACAAAAGAGAATGGCTTTCGTCGAAATAACCGCAGATTTAAATAAGCTGATGTATTTGGAATGTGGTGCGACCTGCAAAGTTGAATACTTTACTAAGTGAAAAGAATCACTTATTTCGTGTTAAAAGTAGATCAGTGACTGTATTCGGATTAATGGTGAATTTAGTTATTGGATATAAACTACATCTTCATATTTTATGCAAAACAGGCCGTACCTTGAAAAAAATTAAATGTGTCATATACGATATGTATAAGGCAAAATAGGATATAATGCCATGGAAATGATAAAATATAAGGAAAGCAATATACTACTCGAAGAAATATGGAAGAAGAATATGGTATATACTAAGTATTCCATAACAAATACGTATTACTCGTCTTATGTTCTATACATTGTTGCTTTATTCTTCTGTGTTGTGTGTGTTTTGTGTCTGTGCCTTACTATTTTAAATGTCTTCGAGAGAATAAAAGATACAACCATTCATCTCGACGAAGACGGCCAAAATAAGCAATAATAGCTTTGTGTTTACTCGGGTGACATTTGCCGCCATTTCATGTCGCAGTACTTCGCTTCATCAAGCCTCATTCAAGAAACAAATGGATTCGAAAACGCCAATTTGTGCTTTACGCCTGCAGACTTAGAGTTGCTTTTGGGATGAACGAAATGGGAACGAGACATTAAAAAGTTATAAACAAAATATTTCAGAATAAACAAAGAGTATGTTGTGGTGGACAGTGACGATTTTCAACATGCGATGGGCAGTGGGGAGTGTTTGATTGCAGAGTGGTATGTATGAAAACATGGTATTTCGAGGATATCTTTCATTGGTTTGTAGTTGTATTTTTATGAACTTGTTATTTTTATATTTCTTCAATATAGATAGTAATTAGTTAGGCTTGAATAACACATGATAGTATGGTAGTTGTTTATTGAAGTGAAACTTGTTTAGGCATGTTGAGAGTAAAATTTCAATGTCGTTTAATGGGAACAAGGTCACGTCATAGAGTAAGGCGGTGATTTTGGTATTTTTTAATTTTGCCAAAGAAGTTTCACTTTTGACTCGTGTGCTCGGCACACACGCTCTTTTTAATATAGGTATTATGGCAGTAAGTGAAAGAGAGATAGTGTTATAGTATACAAATATATCTAGTTAAAAGAACATATTGTCATCGTATAATATATTGATGTACCATATTTACGAAAATTTGTTAAACTTTATTGTTTGAATTAAAGATGAAGCTTCATAAAAAATTTAATGCTTGTCATAAAAGTAGACTGAGACATATTATTATGTATACGTAATTTCCATTTTTTTGTTGCATAATTTATTCGAGTTTTAGTGTTTTGTTTTGCTAGCATAATCTGTTCTCGCAATTACAATGAAATTAATATGTATTTGTTTTTATTTTAGGCATGCTGACGAAAAGAAATACGACCTCAACGGGAAAGCGTAGTAGGAGCAGCAAGATATCCACTAAATTTAGCAATAATTACTTTTGTTTACAAACCAAACATTTTAAATTTAAATACAGTTATTCGACTCTTGATTTAGGTGATAAGTATTATATTGAATAAGGTGATATTAAAGCATTGGTTATTTTTAGGTTATGTTACTCGACTAATTCTTTACAATATTGAATAGACTGATTTATTTCAATGTATTTTCATATAAATATGGAAATGTTGTTAAAATTTTTAATATTTTATACAAAATTGTTGTTGTTTATATCGTTTAACATTTATATTGAAATTGAACACATTTTATATTAAAATGTGTGAGAATATATTGCATTTTGATTTCCACCCTTTTATAATAATAAGTTTTCATTCCGTATATTCTGTTCTTTGTTATGTTTCAGTTTTTGTTTTAATATTGTAAAGGTTTTTTTGAAAACAATAAATGGATCTTTTCTTTGCGTTGTTTTATTTCGTATTCTAAATACCTATTACCGTCAAATATTAATTGAACAATGAAACATTACTTTGGCCACTATGTACAAGAAGAAGTTTGACATTATGTACCTAAAATATACAGTTAGTCTTCTATTACAAGAAATAAGAGTGCTACAATGATAATTTTCTTTTTAAGTAGCATTTTCAAAGCATATAGTCTTATCAAAATGAAATGGTTAAAAGTTACTCTTTACTTGCAGTTCTATAGACTAGTATTAGATGAGGTTTTAATAATTATATGCATATATATTAATTATTTTGACAATGGGTAAATATATCTACAAACATTTGTTGGACCTGATTCAGCAAAATGTAAAAATATAATAGGAAAGTCTGATAACATATCATATTGAGATATTAAAATTTATTTTAATTATCTAATGACGTCAGTCAAAAAGAATAAAACATTGTATTTGACTAGCTGTGCCGATAACTAGCAGATAACTAGTGGGCAAATACAAGTATTGGTATAGGTTACGTGTTAATCTGACAAGTGGTATGTAAGCCAAATCATTCTCTCAATCAACTCACAAACTTAGTAGGACGTTGTGTCAATACACTGTTACTTACTTTTCAAAGTGCTCTAGTTAAAAGAGTAAACTGAATTACACAGCCATCCTTTTATAAACATTGACATAACTAGTAGAGAAAGGAAATATTATAAATACCAAAATTAATGACGAATTGTAGCGCTGTTGTATTTGGATTTTGGATGTAAAATATTTGATTACACCGTAACTGACCAATTCTCTTTAATCCATCAGTCCCCGGAATCACAGACACAATAGAAAATCTATTGTGTCGCGGCCCGATCGGGCCGCTCGGTGGTCAAGGGGTAGTCATAACCCATTGAGCCCCGAACGGCCCGATCGGTTCACGACACAATAGAATTTCTATTGTGTCTGTGATTCCGGGGCCTGAGTTATTAAGGGTTAATTATATTAGTGACCATTCTTCTATGCATTTTTATCGAGATTCAAACAGTTAAATTTTATTTGATTGAAATGTTTAGAGAAGGCATAATGATATTTAAAAATCACAGACACAGAGAACTAATATGAAAAACACATACCATATTTTGCTAAGGAGGACTACTATAGTAGTTATTCTTTATTTTGTTTAACCATGAATCATAATATTCATGAGGTGGCCCATATGATGCCTTCGTCTCAATGAAATGATATCGTTTATCTTTGTGTGATGTGAATTTACAGCACTAAAGTAAAAGTTAAACAATCATAATATAGGATGGAGTAAATAATTTTGTATGCCTTCGTTGTTTTTCAGGCTATGATCTGTTTTAATCTGTTATGATAACACTATCTATATAGACTGATTTTTAAATAAATCAAAGAGACCACAGTGATGATATTAGCAACAATTGTCAACTACAATTAGTTTAAAGTTCTTACTAAGAGCATGTAATCACAATTATACAAATAAGTCATAAACACTATTAGTTATTGGGCTTGTGAACAATGAAGTCTTTCTTACTAATATAAGAAATGTGTCAGTTTGTGAAGATGGATGTTTGTAACTCTCAAACGAAAATGCTGATCGGAGCTACATGAATTTTTGTATAGAGATAGATAATAGTCTAGAATTTAAAGTAGCATACAATCGACCACGTTTACTCTGGTATAATGCAAGTGAAACCACTGTCTTCAGCTAGTTTACCATTGAAAAGAATAAGAAAACCACACTTTTGCCTATTCACCTAATAGCCAAGAACTTTTAGAGCCATTGATTACAATGTACTTTTCTGTATGGTCCTTCGAGACGGATATGAGTTAGCAATAGATTCAAAACTGTTGCGAATCCATCAATTGGATACATATACGCTGATCTAATTAGAAAGAGAGAGAGAGAGATTTAATAAAATATAATGGTGGATAAAGATATCCCTTTTATATAAAGTTAAGTATACAGAATAGGAGTCGTATACGAGTTTTCATATCTAGTAGTAATGTTGAAAATCATAGAAGGTATTATTAAAAAAATACATGTGTTGTAGTTAAGTATTTTGACTATTTATTAAGTGTAGTCAATTAAGGGGTAGAAAATTACCTCGTCTAAGTAGTACTAGATAGTTTATAGAGTATATTTATAAAAACATCCTTCAAATAAAATAAATACCTTTACTCACAATATTTGATATATTTTTCAGAGAGGCTCGCTATATTCTTCTACCAGGAACATCATACGCGTCAGAAGATTTGGAAGAAAATGACGAAGGGTTCAATGATCAAGAATCTGAACCGTATCAAGGAGCTCCGGCTTAGCAAATAAGGCGTGTAACGAGAAATATACTGCTCTTGGTTATTTCGACCAATGAAGTGAAAAAACAAGGGATAGTAAAAGAAAAGTGTAAGGAGATGTGAACTTGAATAGTTTGATTGAAGTCCAGTTAGAGTTACCAAGAACTTTTAGAGCCGTTATTTACAATATACTTTTCTGCGTGGTCCTTCGAGACGGATCTGGATTAGCAATAGATTAATACGGAAATGAAAAAGTCCAGATTAAGTTCGCTTCCTTGTAAGGTTCCTTGATAAAGTGATTTGGTCAATGGTTATTCGAGAATCCTCTGTTTCTGGATCGTGATGGATGATGATTGTGGGATTCCTTGAGATGGTGTAATTTGGGAACCTTCTGTGTATAGAAAGGAATCCGTTGATGATAATCATTTGTATTAATTGGCTTTGTTACTTGTTACGGATGATCTCGATTTGATTTTGGATAAAGTAATGTACAAAGAGAAAGAAAGAAGCGGAAAGACTTAAGCTGACAGATGGCGCTCTAAATGAAAGAATGAAATGAAAATGGCTGCTATAAATGAAAGTGCCAACTAAACAGTTTATATCAGACAAAAATATGAAGAAAAGTGCTGAACTAAAACATGATAAATAATGTAGGTATATGTAAAGTGCTGAATGAAATGACAATAGTTACTTTTTTGTGCTTCATATAAACGTATTTTGAAGATTAACTGTGATAGTGTAGTGAAACGGAAATGGAAAAGTTCGAGCGAAAAAAAAAACAATTCAGCTGTGCTCATAATATAGAAATTATTTAAAGGTTTTAGTGGAGTTCAAATCAATTGTAATATGACACATAATATAAGTATTATTTGTAGCAATAAGTTGAAGCAATAACAGATGAATGTATTTTTTTTAAATAATTACCTGTGTTATTGATTTAAAGAAATTAAATAGGAAATTACCAAATGATAGACAAGTGAATAAGTATTTTTTATTTTGTATTACTTTCCGTTTATTTACAATATTAACACGTAATATGTACTAGTTATTAATTTCTTTATATATTACAATTTCTTTATAATTGTAAGAGACTATCTAATATATAAAATTCTCGTGTCACAGTTTTCGTTGCCATACTCCTCCAAAACGGCTGGACCGATTCTCATGAAATTTTCTGTGCATATCGGGTAGGTCTGAGAATCGGCTAACATCTATTTTTCATACCCCTAAGTGATAAGAGTAAGGCAGAACAACGTTTGCCGGGGCAGCTAGTAATATCTAATAATTCATTTGCCATAAGTACCTTGTACCACTATGTGTGCGTCCACACTGAATGCGCGGTGGCGGCGGCCTAGGCGGGCGCGACGAGCGGGCGCTCGCGGTGGCCACACTGACGCGCGAGCTCAAGTAGCGGTTCGACGTTTTTCGGGTGTTGCAAACTTTGGACGATTTGCTATTTTTACTGGACAGTCCGATTTTGAGATGAGATCATTATAGAAGTTGTACACGAAATAAATAAAACAGAGGAATAACGGGTGAATCTTATATGAAGAATTGAGATTATACCCTACAAAATTACTGTGGTGTATATAAGTGTTTTAGATTGAATCGCACTTATAAATAAAGAAGTTTCACTTCAACAATTAAGTATTTACCGCTATTTTACGAAAAACAATAAAGGATATAATATAAGAAGTCGAGCGACAAGACCGAACTGGTTTGATACCCCCGCCGTCCGCGCATTGGGTCGCTTGCTGACTAGGCCCGTAGTGTGGCCAGAACGCGCGGATAGGAGAGTTTGAAAACTACGCGCGCTGGCTCGCTCATTACCGTCGCACTAGGCTTCCGCCATAGTCATTTCAATGTGGACACAAAGGCGCGTTTCATACGTTTGATATTTCGCGCCCGCCGTCGCAACCGCGCTAGGCTCGCAGTGTGGACCTGCACTATATTTTTTTGTACGTGGGAATAAAATTCAAGTATTTTTTCATACATTTATGCGTTTTATCTTTCATGTAGTGAGAACATTTTATTATTATTTTAGTATTTATTAGTATTTATTTTTGTATTAGTTTATTATTATTTTTATTAGTTATGTATCGATGCCATGTAACATAAGATAGACCAATAGATAATAAAGACATAAAAAACCTCAGTAACAGCACAATATAATAAACTCTTATAATATTACCTTCTATTAACCCACTTTTCATTTTTTACTACAATTCATTATAACTTAGTGGCTACGACAATATTGTATTTAACTGTAAAACTATAACACTAAGATAAGTTTAAATATAGACTCATACAGTATTCTCCTTAAATATACTTTAAAAAGGTAATTCTAGTACTTTCTTCCTAAGATATACAGTTCTCTCCTTAAATATACTTTAAAAAGGTAGTACTTTCATCCTAAGATAATCTTTACTATTATTGCGAGTGATTTCGTACAATTTATAATCCAGAAACAATTATATACAAAATTAACACCAATACTATTCCTTGCTCAAAAAATGATCATCATGAATTTCAGGCTTTGCAGTATCTTCATTCTACATTTTAGTTTCTGGGTCAAAAAATATTCTTATCAGTATTCTATCATTGTAGTTAATGCTGAATTAGTATTCCATTCTATTTATTTCTAGATCGCGCAAGTGAAATACTAGTTTTGTCTAGCTAATGTCTAGTCTAGACAAGATATAGATATTTCTCACTAGCACGGTCTAGGATTAGACTATGTGTCACTTCGTAGTGTTATCATTAATGTGAATGATAATAATTAATTACCTAATTGTGTATTTTCACCTTTTATAATGAACTATAATATACTGGTAGTTAACCTTTTGACCGCCAGAGCAAAAACGCATCGCCGTGCCCTCCACGCCAAGCCACAAATTCAATGAGATAACCTTGAAAATAGTAGGGAGTCCAAAATGTTATCGATAAACATAATAATTCACGTCTGAATATTTGAATAAACAGCTTATAACACAAAAATAATATTTATTTAACCTCATCTCCTACTGTAAAAACTCAAGACCACATTTATAGCAACTATCAACAAAAAAAATCAACCTTTTGAGATACAAAAATACATATAAAATTGCAGCAAGTTACAGCACTATTCTCTATCAGTTACGCCCCATTGGCATGTATACATGCCAATGGCGCGGGCAACCATCTTTTTTTTATAATCTCTCGCTTCTGATTAGGGATGTGTAGCTGTATATTAAATAACTTATCGAGTTTATTTATTAAGTTTATATGAACTATAGGTATTATTGTGGAGTGTTTATTTGTAAATATCAAAACAACTATTACCTTTAAATAAAGGGAATTGCATTAAAACTACATATTTATTTTCCAATCATTTAGTTTAATACTTGAGTTATTACAAATAGTAATTATATGTAGGTACCTATTTAGGTCAATTACCATATTTTGATATGACATAGCGACAATTTGTATCATAAGAATATTCTAATAAAGGCACTGATTAGACTTATTAGGTAATAAATTTTGAAAACTTCTAAAATGCGCAATAGTTCTTCTGTACTATAAAACTCTTCACTTGCCATTTTTGCGATTATAATATTGGTAGATACCTACTCGATAAAATATTTTTACAACTTTCCGCACTTAACAACACGGCACGCGCTTACGACGTCACCAGTCCGACATCTATTCATGTCAATGGCGCAGAAGGGATTGCATATCGATACTGTGCTAGGGATGCGCATGATTGGCGAAAAGGAAAATATTCAAATCAACAATATCCACAATATAGACAATATGGTATTATACCAAAGAATGTAGTATTTACCTTTTTTCTCAGTGACTAAGCTTATATATATTTTTTGTAGTTATTACAAAAATTAAGCGAATTAGAGTAATTTCGCTGAAATTTTAATGAAGTTACTTGAATATTACACTACATCACTAGTAGGCACGTATACATGTCATTGGCGCGAGAGAACATGCTTTTTTAGCCATTAATTAAGTTATTTTTTGTCATCAAATATTTGAATAACTACTTGGCAATTTTGTTTACTGTGTACAATTATGTAATAACTGGGGATTCAGTTCATAAACTGTATAAATAAAACACGTAAAAGTAAAGGTTTAATATGTTTATTTTGTATTTATCTATGATCTGTTTCTTGGCATGTATAGGTGTCGTTGGCGCACAGGGCACGATTGCGCATGACATCTATAGATGTCATTGGCGTTCAAAAGGTTAAATAAGATAATATGTTTCCCAAGGTTTCTGTATTGTGATATAAGATTTATGCTTTTCAATAAATATTTGAAAGCTATGTTGGTTTTTTATTTATATATCCCTTCCTATTAGGGCACATATACCTCTTTAGCTGTTATTTCAAAAGGTCAAAATGTGGATCATCGACTATCGAGTAGTGTTTATACGAGTGTAGCATGTCCGCATACGCTAAGTTGGACATACAGATCAAAAACAAAAACAACAACAAGAAGGACAACACTTCTCGATGTCCCGCATTTTGTCCTTTAAAATATAAGTTATTTCTCGAGGCACTAGTCTCACGAAAGCCGATTAGCCCACACTTTGATTTTATGGTGATTGCCTTATGCTTTTGGTGGGCTTTCAAACATATACGTAATGTCAACACAAAAAATATATAAAGTTTGAGACTTAATAATTGCACTCCAGTATACTATTATTTCATTGAACTGTGATGTTAAAATGAAACCGCTCTATTTAAAAAAAAATGAGTGTAGAAAGTGAAGTAAAGTTAGTTGTTCAGTATTGAATGCTTGTTATATTTACAGGAGCTTCAGATTACATAAAAGACATCAGAACGATGTTCTTAACAAAACTGTCAATGATACAAGTATGAGAAATCAAATAGGAGATTCGCAACATGTACCTGAAGGCACAGGAGAAACTCAATATCCTAGAATTATATCTCCAAGACTAAGACAGAAATCTGATCCGAGAGCTAAAAGAACGAGTCTTATTCATGAAGTTGATGGTGGTATGGCTATTACACTGAGGCTCTAATTGTGAGTTCGGCAAAATAGTACATTTGTTGGTAGTAGAAATACTGTAGAATGTTTGTGTGTGCATTTGTCAATTTCTTGATTTGGCCCAAGGAGAGCTTTTATTGTGCTTTAAAAGTAGCTAATAAAATAGTGGTATAAGGAATTCTTATTGATTTAACCAGTAGTAGGTAAATGAAAAGTAGTTAGGCTTTTGCGCCTCATATTAAAATAATGAATGAACTAGCCTAACCCTTATTCATTTATTTCGCTTGATGAGATTTCTCCTCAGTAGCTAATTAGCTATGCTTCTTGTATAAGGCATAAGGTATACAAAAATCCCATATTATATACAACAAATGTAAGTTCAACTTCGCCCCAATTCTGAATCTTTAAGATTAAAAGAAATCATCTAACTGTCTTTATTATCATATCCAATTCCACATAAGCCCAATGGGGCTACATAACAGGTGCTCGCTACCCATACTTATTTAATCAATCGCGTTTTAAAGTGCAATGTTTGCTCGTATATGAGCAGTTATAAAGATAATGTTTATTGCTTTACAAACAAAGCAGTCATGTGACGGCTGTCCTGTTCGGATAAATGGTTAAATGATGCCAGTCTTATCGTAGGTCTGTTACATGCGGATAGGGTTTTTAAAGGTTTTGCGTTTTGTTTTGTTGAGCCATCGACAGACTTTATGTTTTTCCCCGTTCCCGCAAGAATTTCGGGAAATCCTCTCTTAGCGGATGCCTACGTCCTAACATCTACCTGCATGCCAAATTTCAGCCCGATACGTCCAGTGGTTTGGGCTGTGCGTTGATAGATCACTATATCAGTCACCTTTGAGTTTTATATATATAGATATAATAGATTGGTGTTCTACGTATTGTAGACGTAGGTAAATTTATAGATTATGACGTCCTTTCAACTTACGCACAAAATTTATTCATCTGAGAATCTGAGACGAAGTAACTATTCTCTAATCTGTGCATTTTATAGAGAGTGTGAAGGTGGTATAACTTTTAAACGAGAACTTTGAATTTGCGTTTGAAGATTAAATTTATTGAAATAAAGGTAAAGTGGTTAACATCAGAAACCCTCTAGTAGAGCCATCGACAGACTTTATATTGTGATCATATCTTGGTGTTCTACGTAATATAGACGTATTTAAATTTATATGACGTCTCGTTAACTTTCGCACAAAATTTATTAATTTATGATGTTCCTTTTGAAGTTTTTATGTTGATGATAACTACAATAAAACAAACAGATAAAACAATAACATGGCAGAAAGATATAGCCACAAAGGAATAAACATTATTTATAAGATGTGACGTACATTGAATACCTAGTAATCTATACTAATACTAGCGGTCCGCCCCGGCTTCGCCCGTGGTACATGTTTACGTTTTCTCTACATAAGAACCATCCTCGTACTTCAAGGAATATAATAAAAAAAGAATTATCGAAATCGGTTCAGCCGTTCTCGAGTTATGCGCTTACCAACACATTTTGCGATTCATTTTTATATATATGTTACGGCTAAAGGTAGGTGAGAACATAAACTTAAGATTAGCCGGCTAAACTTAGGTTTATTTTCGACGAGGTGTTAATGTTAGTTTGTTCTATCTTTAGCCGGCTAAACTTAAGTGTAACCGCAGGCCCGTGGCTAAAAATGTCGGGGTGGGTAGATTTGGTTA
>CAJQZN010019557.1:0-18435 GCA_907164685.1 Colias eurytheme | reverse complement strand
TTCCGCAACGCCGTACAAAAATCATGGAGACAAGGGGAGAAAATCTCTACCTGAACTTTCGAATTCTCATCTGCACTCAGGTGGACAGCTTACGAGTGTCGTCATAGTGCTGAATCTTATTATTTTATTCTCTTATATCATTCTAGATAGGTCAGGTGGTGGGTCAAATGACCCATAATTTTTTCAACATGGGCCTGTAGTCTATATATTTGTATGTAACCGGCTGTAGATATGATTTTCATTCACTTTAAACGGACAGATTTAATTCAAAAGTACACTTATCAAGAAACGGAGAAAATATTATAATTTCATGAATATAGCGGGTTTTTAAAACTATATTATTAATTATTATTTATATCACTATCAAATCTATGTATCTGGTACGGCTATTGTTACTTCAAAAATTATCATTGCAATGTTTTTCAAAATGCTATCGTTTGATTCTCAGATGGCTAGGTTAATTCGTAATAATCTTTTCCCTGATGGCGTAGCTTGAATTTTAACCTTAATTACAAAGCCTACGTAAATTTTTGGCTCGTTGGGTGTGTATGGTGTTTGTATCTAAATACAAATATTTTGAACATTTAGGTTACATTCGGTTAGCGTTAGCTACTATTAAGTATTCTGTGATTCGGTAGAAGTCTGTTTACCTCATATAAATTCCGATTACTATCATCTAAAATACTAATATTTTCCGAGAATAATATCATTAAATAAAAGCATAATTTCTTTATTATTATTTTTTACTATTTACAAGCGAAGTTTAAAATTGCAAATAAATAAGCTAACTTAACTACGAGCTGAATTTTCGTACAAAATTACATTTTTAAAATACTTTACGGATATAATATTATTAGGTATGTCATATTTAGTAAAACTATAGCAACATTAAAGACCAGTTGAAACTGGTTGAAGTGTTGAACACTTGCTGATGTCTCTCTCGATAGGTATATTATATATCTATTATTTTACGATTCTAAACGTAAACATATTTTCATATTATATTATTTCTAATTATAACCGGCAGAAAAGCTAAACAGAAAATATCCAGAAGCCGTGAAACCGGTCATAAATCTTTTTATAGGTCTAAAAATCTTATGATACTTTTGTTTAGAGATATGTTTTTGATAGCTGCTCTCCAAAATTGCTGTCTTTGATTTTTAACAAATCACATGAATTATAATTCAGATGATGTTGTTTGATGATCTTTCAGTTAGTTTCAGAGTTTCAACAGTACATTTTTATTTTATCGTACACAAACAACTAACAAAAAATTTAACTAAACTTTTAAAAATGGTGCATATCCGGATTCTTGTCACATAGGGTCATACAGTTACAGTGAACAAGACTTATTTGTATTTATATAAAAAAAAACATTGTAACACCAGAATCCCGTTTCCAGGAAATGTGAAAAAGAATCATATTTTTATTCCTAATTCTTTTAAGATTTTTTCTATTATATAATATTCTCAATCAAAATCACTTTCAATATTTACACGTTCTTTTTTAGCTGTCTTTTCCTCAATTTCCTTTTTAATAAACTCGTGTTCAATGTTATTAGGTCCATCAATTTCTATTATAATTTTTTTCTGTTATACATTTTAACGTAACTCTCACACCATTAGTGAGAAAAAAAAATCGAATCGTTAGATTATTCGACTTTATATTTGTAACTCTTTTGCTCAAAAACCTTTGATGAGTTTGGCATGAAATTTGGTACGAAGACAGTTAAAGATTTATTGTCTGGATTTGCATATAGGTTAATTTTTATCTATGTTGGTTTTTATCGCGAGTGAGGCCACGGGTTTCAGATAGTTATATCTATACTAATATTATAAAGCTGAAGAGTTTGTTTGTTTGTTTGTTTGAACGCGCTAATCTCGGGAACTACTGGTCCGATTTGAAAAATTCTTTCGGTGTTAGATAGCCCATTTATCGAGGAAGGTTATAGGCTATATATCATCACGCTACGACCAACAGAGGTGGAGCCACGGGGGTGAAACCGCGCGGAGAAGCTAGTGTATAATAATTGCTCATAGAATACTAGGTACTACCTACTTACGTAACTACCATCAAGTGAGGTGCTCTTTTTTGGTAGTAGAATTAAAAATCACAAAACACACCCAGCTTCACAAATTTTCATTATAAATACCTAAATACTTTAACCCACGCCTAGCTGTTTCAACCGTTTTATCATAAGAGCTTAACCTCTCACCTGTCAGCATTAATCCCTTCTAAAAGGAATTTTGTGATTCGTAGAATCAAATAAATGTAGACAGTAATTGGCGGATGTAAACGTGATTGTGTATTTTGTTTCTGTCTTGGTGTGGAATTTAAATTTAATAAAGTTCTGTAGTTGATTTATTGGATACTAGATCTGTAATTTGATGTATAACGATAATAAAAACAATATTGTACTTATACATTTTAAAAGATAGAGAAAATTCGAACACGTAGCGGGATTCGATGATTCATTATCGTTTAATTTTAATTATATATAAAGTATTTGAATGCTATAAATATCAAATTCATATCATATAAAATATCAAATTCAGTACAAACAATATTGTATTAGGTACTTGTGATTTTAAAAATCCCTACTTAATATTATAAATGCGAAAGTAACTCTGTCTGTCTGTTACGCTTTCCTGCCTAAACCTCTCAACCGATTTTGATGAAATTTGGCACAGACAATCTAAAGATTGTTCTTTCTCAGGGGCTAAAGCCCCTATAAGCTACCTTTGGGGAAGAAGCCGGGGCGGACCGCTAGTAATACATAATTACATTTGTTTGAATGTTGATTTAATAAGATTTCTTAACATCAAACAATGAAAGTTATCGACAATTTTGAAATTAAACCAAATCAATGTTCACGTATCGTGAATTCACATAAGTCAGTTATAATAGTCTGGTATTTCAATTGAAATGCCATTAACTACAGATCCACAACAAATGTACCACGTGATTGGCTTGCGGGGCCATTGACTTAATAAATTGGAAAATTGCTAAACAATTGCTTACATAACTTGATTGTCGGATGTTGGGAGCTTTACGATAGAGCAGAAGATGCGGGTTTCTCAGATCAATTGGCTTTGTTTACCAGAGATAATAAAATACTGATAATAAATATGTTAAAAACGCGAGGTAATTAGATGAACTCATACCGTATTGTATTGGCACCGATCCTGGAAAAGTGTAAGTTTGAAATCTGTCTTTTGAAGTGGATCAAAATTCAGTCTGGTAGTCGGTTACACACAAACATTCAGAAACAAAAAACATAGATGTGATACTAATTAAACGTGTTATAAAGTGGGAATGCTTTACGCAATATGGAATAAATAAAATTGTTATATAGAGGATAATCTATTTGCCATTAATGTTCTTCTAGCTTCGTCACTTCTTCGTATGCTTAGATCCTTAAAACTACCTACGCAACGGATTTTGATGCGTTTTTTTTAATAGAGTGATAGTCGGGAGGTTTTAGTATATAATTTATTAGTTTTTAGATAAAATGGGCGAAGCCGCGGGCGAAAAGCTAATAAAAATATAACAGGAAAAAAATAAAAGCATCTGTCTATGGAAATTCATGGATATTTATGATCCTTACTCTTTATACACTTATCCATACATCCTACACGTCTATTAAATAACTTTTTGAGTAATGGATGGGATTATAATGCTCTTTATGAAAACTTACATACAAAACGCGAAAATATATTACTTTTTATCCCGTAAATTTTATCCTTCCGCCCACGTGAGCGGCACAACAGATTTATTCGTGCACGCAGTTTTTTTGCTGAATGTTGTACAGAAATAGGTTTTTAATAAACTACGTTTTTAATATATTTTGTGCTCTGCGTTACTCGATGTTTGCAATTATTTAAATTATAATTAACTAACTTCCGCCCGCGGCTTCGCCCGCGTGGTGTTTTGATAAAAGGTAGCC
Organism: Colias eurytheme; assembly: GCA_907164685.1. Classification (NCBI taxonomy): domain Eukaryota; kingdom Metazoa; phylum Arthropoda; class Insecta; order Lepidoptera; family Pieridae; genus Colias; species Colias eurytheme. Next base: position 14,489 of record CAJQZN010019557.1, on the reverse strand, counting down.
TATGTTCTCTCTCAGGCAGGGTCTAAAGATTGTCTGTGCCAAATTTCATCAAAATCGGCTGAGAGGTTTAAGCGGGAAAGCGTAATAGACAGACAGAGTTACTTTCGCATTTATAATATTAGTAGGGATTTAATGATTATATTTAAGGATAAATATAAAGTGAAATATTTATGTAATATGCTTATTCTAAAAGCTAGAAGAGTAAATAGTAATGTAATAATTTAAGCCATTTTTTCGTAGACGTTTTTGTGTATAGTAACAAATTTGTATAATTAAAATTAAAAACTTAGTTTTTCATTACGTATATAATCTGTTTATTAAAAATAAACAAGTGCTATCTTATCTATTAATACATGAACTAGCGAACAATCAAATTTCACGAATTTTAAATAGATTCATTACATTATACATACATTTTATCTCATTTATTTTAACAGCTAGTTATTTAAAACTATGAAACTAATATTGTAAGCCGCAGAGTAAAATATGTTAAGGCCCCAAATAAAAAGGAAAATATACATGTTATAATTTAACTGTATTACCGATTTAAGCTCGGTTTTATATCGAAAGATTTTCAGCTCTCATTGTAACTAGTGTTTGGATCTCGGCCAATATTGTTGCTAAGAATTCTGAATTTCGGTAAAATGTAATAACTAATAACCATATAACCAAAATTCAGCAGCATTTTATATACAAGTTTTTTCTTATCTTTGATTATAATAGGAAGATACAATAATAAGTATCTATAACAAGTGTTCAAGTATTTCAAATCACATATCTTTAAGTAGGTACACAATACAATATTATTTTCTTAAATTGTAATATAGCTAGGTACTCATATAAATTGATGTATCTGCAATATGCATAGTGGTATAATACCAATATAATACCATCAAATTTGAATGACATTAGTTTCAACTGTCACGTCCAGTTAAACGCATACATTACCTTGTAGCATTGTTATAGCCCATATTGGTCTGCTGGGCTCTCTGCACAATGGGCAGCGATGGCCCAACAATTGCTCATCGATGTTTGCCGCCAGCCGCCACACATCTACAATGATGGTCGATCATAGACATTTAGGCCCTCTACACTATCATGATTGCCTCTACTCGCCCAACGCTGGCCACTGTTATAGCCCATATTGAAACTATTTCCCACATATTGAACTGTCGTGTAAGATATATGCAATATGCTGGTACGTGCTTGCTGTTCTCGTAAAACTAACAAGGTTGCAACTTGGGAGTAAAAATGCTTGCATCTTTAGGGAAATGCAAGATATAGTATGTATGTATACACTATGATAGATAGATAACTGTTTTGACTTAAATGTGATAAGTTGTAATATAATTTACGAGGTACTTTAAACGAGAATTGTCAAATTAATGTTAGGCAAAGCAGTTTTTTCACAATTAAAGTCCACTATGAAGTTTATTTTTTTTTAAACAGTTCACTACTATCTCACATTTCAAAATTTTTCATTTTTTGTATGTAAAAAACATCTTCGAAGTTTCTAAATCTAAAAGTATAAATATTTTATTAATTTTATAAGTTTCTATTAAATTTTTTTAACTAATGGTGTACGAATGAAAGTTCAAAAAACGATCGTACACAAAATATTCTAATATTAGAAAGTGTCACTTTATCGATGACAAAGGCATCCAAAAGCTATTAGCAGCTTATAGTACAAGCTTGAAAGTTTAAATCTCTCCCTGGCAGGTCCTCGGTACGAAATATAATATAATAAAGTTTCAATAACAACACCTCTGCTCGCGTGATTTAACTTTTCATTTTGTTTATAGTAAGGAAAATTATGTTTGTCATCGTGTTCAAATATGGGTATATTTTTCCGGACTCCGAATTAATAAAAAATCGTTTTCCTCGTTAAAATCGAACACAGACATCTAAGTATACCCTAAATATATATTCTAGTAGGTATAACATAATATAATAAATATATAATAGTATAAGTACATAAGCGGTTTCATGGTATACCAATAAAAATACCAAAACTAGCTGTTAAAAACGTAGTTTTAACGAGGTACCAAGAATTTACGGTTTAGGACATTTATTTCTCAAAAAGATTACATTTCAATCACTTACAGAGAATTTACTCGTTATTATCGTGTTAAAGAACCAACATGTCACCTCATATTATGCATAAAATAGGTCATCAACATCGCGATCGGTCCAAGCGTTTCAAGGAGAGGAAAAATAAAAATTCTAAAAGTTCTGTCTAAATATTAAGTAGTAATATCTGCCTTTAAAAGCATTAAAAACTGTTTTAAAACTAACTTTCATTTCACAAACAGAAACTTAAACCTTTTGCATGGCATTTATTGATAAAGTTTTAACTTCATATTTATATTTCCCACTTCAATTAGGTCTTTCAGTCTCCCGACTCCCACAGAGCTATTGTATACAGAGATATTGAAACCCGTTTCAATATGAAATAGTATTCGTTACATAACTTCACCTGCAGTTCCACGCGATCATTTTATACCTATTTTGCTATGTCGGAAATTGTTAATATTAAGTTTTATATCTAAAGTATAATATTTAATATTAGAAAGCTGAAGAGTTTGTTTGTTTGCACGCGCTAATCTGAAGAACAACTGGTCCGATTTGAAAAATTATTTCGGTGTTGGATAGCCCCTTTATCGAGGAAGGCTATAGGCTTTATTATATATTTAACTAGCGGTCCGCCCCGGCTTCGCCCGTGGTACATATTTACGTTTTCTCTGCATAAAAACCATCCTCGTACTTCAAGGAATATAATAAAAAAAGAATTATCGAAATCGGTTCAGCCGTTCTCGAGTTATGCGCTTACCAACACATTTTGCGATTCATTTTTATATTATAGATTATATAAATTATATAAATAAATAAATAAATATCATCACGCTAAGACCAACAGAAGCCACGCGGGTGAAACCGCGTTGCTCTATATAATAATAAAAAAATTACTTCTGTAATAATTGTACTATAAAACGTTCTTGGATTCGGGAAATGAGTTTTTGTGAAAGTAAGTAGGTACGTAAAATAATAAACTAAAGTTACGAGTTTGTGAATTGATGGGCATACGTTTTATAAAAATAAATAGTTCGACAGAGCGAGCAGCCTCGCGAAGCATTGGCTGCGCGAAGCTCGGTCAGTGTGGACCCGTCTATTACTAGTAAAAGATTTTTAAAGTAGGAATGGCAATTTACAAATACTTACTTATTTTAATACCGACATAATATGTTATGAAATGTATTTCTTTACTAGCTTCCGCCCACGACTTTGTACGTACATCCCCGTTTTTCCCCGTTCCCGCAAAAATTTCGGGAAATCCTTTCTTAGCGGATGCCTACGTCCTAACATCTACCTGCATGCCAAATTTCAGCCCGATACATCCAGTGATTTGGGCTGTGCGTTGATAGATCACTATATCAGTCACCTTTGAGTTTTATATACCTATATATGTATAGATAAATCAAATAACTATAAGCTATAAATGAACATTTTACTACGTAACACATATGACGTAACATTGCCAGCTTATGAATTAACTTTGCGATATTAAACCTCATTCGATATGGCAACTAGGGCATGCACCCGGGTTTACCCGGTTCTGAAAAACCCGGGTAAACCCGGGTTTTTTGATGATCTTGAGAACCGGGTCTGAATAGTATGAAACCCGGTTCTCCCGGTTCCGAACAAAATATAAAAATATAAAGTATTATTTATATTTTGCTGCATTATTACAAATTTATTCTATCTGGCAACGTCAGACTCACGTGCATCGCGAATCAAGCGTGGCTCTGATTGGTTGTCTAACCTTAGATGCTATAAGTTTCCTACGGTTGTATTACCAAAAAAAAATTAGGCTTCGAAAATGACAAAACTTAGGCTACAGAATTATTTTTATTAGATTTGTCGTGAATTTGAAAAGCTGTTGATTTTTCTGTTTCATAATATAATGATTCAGTCATGTTTTTGTTTTTGGTATCTTTGGTCTTCGGTCCCTTGATGCTGTGAAAAAGTCAAACTCACAAGCCAACGCATCGTAAGATACAGCCGTAAATGCTAAAAATTTTTGCAAATTTCAACATTCGCATGGGACTCAAAACCTACAGGATACTTGTCATGAACACAGACTTTAAATTTGGTAAAAGTAACGTCTTATAACACAGATAAAGGAAAAATTGCTAGAAATATAAATTTTAAAGTTACAACATTATAAAAAATAGGTTTGTTCGGAGCCCTCGGAGCGCGAGTCCGACTCGTACTTGGCCGGTTTTTTGCTTTACAGTTTGCAGTTAATGAATAAGGTTTAAGGTTATATGAGATATTATGATAACAAGGTACTTTTATAAGACTGATAAATAAAGAGAAGTATTGAAATTTTGTTTCATTATTAATTTAATAAAATAAGACACAAGCCGCGTAAAATAAAAGGCCCATCAGGTCCTTTAACAGTTACTTTTCTTTAATTTCGTATTTTTTTCCGAGGTATTATAAAAGAACCGGGTAACCCGGTTCTACCCGGCTCTGAGCTCGATTTGGAACCGGGTTTCAGAAACTTGGAACCGGACTCGGTTCTGCATGCCCTAATGGCAACCCTGCTAAGTTGTCTCTTTTCAATGCATGCTCATTGACCGAGAGAACTCATGACGTCATAATTCCCATATATGAGTTCGTTTTGTACACGTAATTAAAGTTTGAAGTGGTGGGTAGTGATTTGAGTTTTAAGAATCGCTTAAATTGTTTTTCTTTGATGTTGGTTTTTGTTTTAGAATTACTTATTCATTTGAGAATGCAAGGGTTTAATTGTTGATATTGATGAAATTGATATTTTTTTGTTTTATGGCATTCAAAATTTCAATAATTCATAAAACAAAAAAAATCAATTTCAACAAAAAAGGTCGTGTTCCATCGTTACAATATTGTATTCACTGAAAAGTGTTTCATATTGGTTGAGATGGTTGTTAATCATCTCAATTGATGGCGCGCGGTGTGTCCCTTAGACACATAAAACTGAAAGAATAGAATAAATTCGATTGTTCTGGCGGGTCACGAGTGGCTGGATTGGTCAGGCATCCGCCCCGGAATGGCGGGAAAGGATGCGGGTTGGAGTCCCGCCTCGTGATCGAATTATTTCTATTCTCTATAAATTTATATGTTGATATTGATGTTAAAATGTTAAGTAATTCGCTGCAGGATATGTATGAAAATTGAAATTTTAAATAAAGGGCCAAAATTGATATTATGATGTTTTTGTTGAAAATTAAACGTTTGACATTATTAAAGTCTGGAACTTTTCATGAAGTCCTTGAGAATTTGGTGGGATTATTCCAATGAAAACAATGCTGTAAAAACTTTGTTCCATAAAACATCCTATCTTTATGAAGGAATTTACGCGACAGGACTATCATAGGGTTATAAAAACAAAACTCATTTATTATTTAAACTTGTATTTTATAGTTATACTAGCGGTCCGCCACGGCTTCGCCCGTGGTACATATGAAAAATAGATGTTGGCCGATTCTCAGACTTACCCGATATGCACAGAAAATTTCATGAGAATCGGTCCACCCGTTTCGGACGAGTATGCAGACTAACATTGTGACACGAGAATTTTATATATAAGATTTAATAATCCTTTCTCTTTCCTTTTCGCTTGTTATTTTTGAAAAAAAATAGAGAATTCATTTAATATTTTAAAATATAAATTAAATATATAGGTATTTTTTTATTTTTTCTGCCTTGTGTACGTAACATTTCAATAGTCATTAAAAAAGACTGTATATAACACAAAAAAATTATACTAATATTCATCCCACTTTTTGAAACTATTGTATTAAAATCGTAGGAAACAAAATTCGCTATAGAAGAAAATAATTATCAAGAACTTTTACCGAGATAGAAAAGTTTCTGTACATTTAAAGTTTCAGAAACGAACAATATATCTATGTTAATACTTAATAGCTTATGCTTTGCGCTAATTAGGTATCCAGTTATAATAGCTTTTAGTAGCTAATTAGATGCTTATTAGAGAAGCCTTGCAATTAACCTCTTATTGTATATTTTCTTAGAACGTCGTTAGCAGTGTCTCGCTAGCGGTTTTCCATAATAACAAGAATATTAACCTTTATTTCTAACACTCCGCTATCATTCTACGACCTATTTAAATATTGAATGCGATATCTAATACAATAAATTGTTTTTTCGAAGATTTACTAACTAAGAAAAACTATTTTAAGTGTTAAAACGATTGCTAAACAATAATAGTTCCTTTACCCAAATTTGCAGTAAAGTGTAGAACAATAATGTCCAACCTCGGTTGCTAAGCCAATTGAAAAAAAATATATAAATTCCAAGTATCTGACAGCTAAACACAAGACCAACGAAACAGGCAAGAACTAGTGAATTTTGTATTTAATAAACAATTAGGGCCGATTTTTCAATGCTTGGTTAAAACTTATTCGTCGAATAACGTATTAAACTACCATTTCAAAAATGTATTCTACTTGCCCATATTTGACAGTTTACAGGTGACATTTTAATATGTTCGTGTAATACTTTATTGGACGGATAAATTTTAGCCAAGGATTGAAAAATCGGCCCTTAATAAAACAAATAAAAACATCTATTTGCAGTACGAAATCCGGCTATATTAGTTTGGGATTTGTTAAACTCGTAACTAATTCAAATCTAATTCATGGAGGGATAATTATGCCACCCTTCTGTCTATCAACGTCCCTTCTCTGACGATTTAAGATTATTACTGGATAGAGATTCGCAATCAAAACTTAGATATGTATGGAACATGTCCCAAATTATTATATTTCAATAAGGATCGGAGAAACCAATTAATAGGAAAGCGATTATTTGAAATTAATTACAGTTATATTAAGAATGCTTTATTAATATCTTCAAAGGAAAAAAAAAAGACGTGTGGCACTCGGGGACTGCCGCGGTAAAGCTATTGCATGATATGCCTTCAAGCCACACCTCCGCGCCCGTCGGAGTGGGGAGCGTGAGGTTTTTCGTTACTAAATTTCTGGATTCGGTCTCCGCGCTCAAGGTCCACGATAGAAGTTATGCAATAGCTTAATTAAGGTTAATGAAATGTTTTATTAACACCGAATCTTCCTTCATCGATAAATATATCATACGAATAATTATTACTGTTTATTACGTACCTACTTAGTAAATGAACATAATTTTAGGTAAATAATTCATTTACGGGAAAAGTGCGCACTATTTAAAATTATCCGCGACTAACGATTTCAACTGAATTACAAAGAATTCTTCCTCAAATACAGTACACGACTCACAATCCATAATATCGCACTAGAATGGAGTTTCTTGCCGGTTCTTCTCCATAGATACTGCTTTGCGAATCGGTGGTAAATGTTAAAAATGTATTATGACTATTCAAAATTGCTTCTAGAAGAAGTCTAATTGAATAAATAAATGTATGACTTTGAGTGTAACCGCTCCTTATACTAAACATAACACAACACAAATGTTTGCTATATCTTCACTATCAATGTATATATTGCTCGTTTAAAATATATCCAAGTTTCATCATTGGCCGCGAAAGTTCATCACCAACACCACGCCTCTAGCCCATACAAAATTACCAAACCCCTTTGCGAATAATCCATACTGCATCAAGTTCTTCACAAATTGTACATACATTTGCCCAATCGGATATCGGACGATACTTCCTGCAACCGACATGTAGGCACTTATCAGATTGTTTGTGAAATTACATTTCTACTGCAAATTGAAATTTCATATTAGTCGTTTGATTTCACGGACAGCAAACGTTTCATAGTGATTTGATTAATTAATGTACATTGAATTTCAGGTTAACTTAATCAACGAATTCGGTTAGATATTTTATTCCGAAATTCATTCTGAAATTATAAACAAATAACTCTTTTTATAGTGCGAATACTCGATTTAATGAAAATTTGGATTTGCCGTACGAGTAGGTAGCCTGTTCCTCTTTTTCAAAAGGAATAGTCGAGAATTGGGTTTCTACTATAAACGAAAATCACTACTTACCAATTTACAAATACATTATAAGTATATAGATATGAGAATTGAATATTTTTATATAGAGAAGTATGTACTGTTAAAATCTAGACTTACATAATAACCTTATCGGAAACACGAGAGACGACTTCCAGCATCCAACATCCTATCGTTGTATGTGTTATTTACTGTTCCACACTACAATGTTTTTATTTTTAGCACTTAACACTAATGACGTAGACATTTTCTATTGTGTTATTATTTTTATTTCACATTGCACTCTATTTTATAAAGTGTTTGAGCTTTATTCTTGGTGATTAAGGTAACATTAATGTTGTTTTCTAAACAATATGAAGAATTATATGTGAAGTAATTTGTAATAATAACTATCAGACGATATTTAAGAGTTGAGGTAGTATGTAATTGATAGTGTAAAACAAAAATCACCTAAAGATACAGTAGTAAAAATATTATCATAAATGCCAGAATAATATCAATTTATGAGTCTTAATCACGAGCTGATAGTTATATTAAATTGGAAGATTAATTTAATAACATTCTCCACCTAAACAAACGTGTCAAACGTAAATCCATCCAACTCAAATCTCCAAGCTTAATTTCAGTATAATGGCTATTCATCGTAACTTTAACAAAACAAACAACGCAAAATTGATAAGCATTATTAATTTTCAAACAAATATTTCTCTTTAATTTAAACACAGATTGCAGGTCGAGAAACAGAGTAGACTAACGGCTAGATCTGATAAAATTGTTTGATCTACTCAGATTGGATCAAGCCAGTTAAAACGTTCAGGTTTTCATTTAATTTCTATGGCAGATTCACTGGTTCGTTTAGTATCGAATAATTGGAATGGAAATTATTTCTTTATCGCAGTGTTATCATTTAAAATATAGTAAAATATTGATAAATTGTCTACAAAGGTACAGTTCGTAATGACAAAAATCTTGGGTTATTTTACATCCATATTCTACTAAGTATATTATAATTATTACTTTTTTTTTAATCAGGATTAGGCAAGCATGACCATCGCTTCACTTGATGGAAAGCGACAAGCGAGCATGCAAACCTATTATGTAAACGCCTATTCACTTTTCTTTTAAACAAGTCCAGATATGCGTATTTTTTAATTTTATTGAAAATCATAGTTACTGGTAAAATTTAACGGTTTTGTAAGTAGGTATTTACTTGTACATTTCAAATATAGAGCGAATTCATCTGCCCGAATAATCTTTATTGCATTTGTATACCATTTCAACTTAACAAAAAGCAAACTGATTTGAATATCAGATATAAATCTAGATACAGACAAAGCCATTTCTTAAGTGCTTTGCTCAGAATGCTTACTTACTCGTAAAAGTAAAGCTAGATAAATCGAACGGTGCATTAGGTGCAGACATCTCCGTGTATCAAGAACATTTTACCTGTAGATTTTTTTCTTTTTGCTTTATTAAACAATCTAAAGATAAATATTTTGATATAGAAACAAACATTATTGTAATATATTGACTAGCATGCCTCTGGCGCCGCGCCGTTTGTCTAAAACTTAACAAATTATGTACCAAATCATTACTCGACAACTACACTATCCATTGACAAAACAGGACATATGTTTCTCGCAAACAAAAAAGCAAAGTGAATCTTTATCCTTATGTGATTAGTATAGATAGAAGGGATATAATTACACAATTCCCCGAAAAACAGATTCATTAAAAATCAATGGTGCGTTAATTGTGACCCACAAAGCTATCTAGTTACCTATATAGAAAGGTATAGATCTCATGTAATACTAGTACTGTAATCTGGGTACAATTACAGAGTTATAGCTGAGAAATGAGAACGGATGAAATTACCATATACAGTCGATAACACGTGTAGCCGAAACCGAGAATAATCCCAATACTCTGTTCTTGAATTTAGTCAGACGATAAAATATCTGAACCTTATTTTACAATAGGGTTTGGTTAGTTAAAAAAGTTGGTAACAGATATCATGAAATAGCTGAAATGAGCAGTTGCTCTATGTAATTATAGTAGAAGAAGTAATTATAATTCTAGCTGAACTGAAACATTTATTAAAGTATCCACTATCCGCTAATAAGAAAGGTCCTAAAAAAGTCAAATAAATTTAGTATCGTTTTAATGGTCATATATAGAAATATCAGCTCTATTCTAAGTAAGTATAAAAAGGCATCTTTTCGGTTATAATTAACTAGCTTTCCGCCCGCAGCTTCACCTGCTTTGTCTAAAACATAATAAATTATATACTAAAACCTTCCTCTTGAATCACTCTATCTATTAAAAAAACCGCATCAAAATCCGTTGCGTAGTTTTCAAGATTTAAGCATACATAGGGACATAGTGACATAGGGACAGAGAAAGCGAATTTGTTTTATACTATGTACTGATATCCAGTCTAGTTAAAGTTATAATTGCGTATTATTAAATCGAAGGATACTAAGTGAAATCAATAACACGAGCCATTTATTTTAGTTCACGAATTAAACCCAAGAGAATTGTTCTCCTCGTTCACTCAAGAAGTACTTTGTGACACCAATTTCCAAACGCTTCAAGTGTTCATCCGTTGTTTCGCCAATTCCTTTAGGACCGGTCTCGTCGCTTGCAGTTTTAGAACCATCTCTGAGATTATTATCAACAGCTCTTACGATGTACGTGACCGCATAGCAGATTGGTTTTAAACTGAAACATATTGTAGAATGGTAATACAAGCTTTTAAGGTCGGATGCTTTAAATATAGTTACGTTAGATACTTGTGTTTAAATAGTCGTTACCTCTGCATTGATTTTAAACTGAAAAATATTTAATACATGTTTTTCCCAAAGGCGTATTCTTAAATTTACTATATCTGTTTAGATACTTCATATTTAAATATTTATAACCTCGAAGCCTTTTCCCGTTTTTGTTCATATTTTCTAAAAGAGACAAATGCATGGGAAGTTTTCGCTACAAAACTAAAAAAAAATATTGTTTGTTGTATGCATTCAATCTCATCATCAATCACTCATCAATTCTTAAGATACAGGCCTGTTATATTTACGTTAACCAGCTGACTTTGCGAAAAGTATCACTTTTGCACATTAGAATTAGTCTTTCTATTTATACGATTCATTTTCTTCCATACATAAGTCCTGGATAATGAAAACGTGGAGATAACGATTATATACATCAGTATTTACAAAATGTAGGTAATCCATCATCGCTAGAACAAACACACTCAGCTGATGAATCACTTTGATTCCGATCAGATATCAATTAGGGGAGATTTCCTTTATTTTGTTCCTACTTGTGGAATATATTGTACGCGATGACTGTATGGAAAATTTATGATTGTACTAGCGGTTCGCCCCGGCTTCGCCCGTGGTACCTACATGTTTACGTTTTTTTTCATAAAAACTATCCTATCTCTCAAGTTGGATCGAACTGCACATGGTGTTCGAATTTTATTATAATCGATTACTTAATCGATTACTTAAACCACTTGGTTTAGGAAGACCATTGAGGACAAACATTGTGACACGATATTTATATATATGTATTAAGAAGATAAGTCATTATGGAGGAAATAAATATTTTATGGCATTAATAGTAAGTAGCTTAGGTGGTACATGGTAAAACTCTGTTTTGATGATTCAAAAGTGCTTTTAGAAGAAGTCTACCTAAATGAATTTATATAAATGTTTGAGTTTAGTCTTTCGATTGATTTTAAATGTGTTTTAAAATGCTTAATGATGTTTTTTTATATTTTCTGAGATTACGACTTCATAAGATGTTTAAACAATGAAAACACAAAATACTGTGTTTATTTCATATGCAGAAAACGCTTAAAAATCTGCACTATTTCCTCTAGAACAATGGAAATAATCCGTAGATTGCACCTGCTTGTTAATTAGCGATCCTATTGTAGAGGTTTTTAATCAAAACTTCCTCGAATTTTAGTTGCTTTTTATACATACAGGAACAACTCGGCGAATTGAGCTTTGATCTACAGTTAATAATACCTAGATAACCACATAGACTACTTTTTATCCCAATAGTAGTATATTATAAAATCTGCATTTGGAAACTATTATATTACAAGTATTTTATACTTATCGCGGGCACCAGTCTCTCACAAATGTTAGTGTTAAGATATATAGATTAACAATGTATGTTTTGATTGTACATTTGTGATGAGAAAATAAATAAATTTAATTCAATTTAATAAAAATAAATTTAAAATAAATTTAATTATCAAGATATGGTCTATGGAAGAAATGGCTTAGGTATAGCATACTGCATAGCCATAAGGTCGCCAATTATGGATACAATAGGTATCTTTTGTACCAACTTTTTTTTCGTTTTGTATTACTTCACTCTATAAGCTACGCTAAAATATTTTTTAACATATTTATTAATGATAAATTTTGAATACTAATATGTTAAAAAACATCTATCTCCTACTAATTATTCCAAATAATAGCCCATTAAAATCACACCAAGGCCAAATAGCAGGATGTATTCAGCCAACGTCACATTTATTACCCTTTCCTTTATTTCAGTAAACAAACGGCTTTTATACGAGGAAGTTGTAGGCGATCGTATGACTATAAATCTATTAGTGTAGACATTAAAACTACTATGAATCTCCCATAGTAATATTATAGGAATGTGGCAGAATAAGATAAACTCTGTAGTTTCTAATCAAATTATTAGTGAAAAATCGTATATTAACTAGTTTTTATTTCATAGGTTTAACATAGAAGGACATCGTACCTATACCTCTATATATAATAATATAATACTAGCTATCCACACGTGGTTTCGTCTGCGAAGTCGAAGGAAATTCCCATGCAAATGAGATATTCCCTGGTGAAAAGTAGTCTCTAGATCTCTCTAACTATCTCCAGACACAACAATCATATCATGACGCTTTGCAACCTTCAACATCGACAACCAGGCACGTATTCACATTTATAATATGTAGAAATTGCTTGCTTTTCTTTCACGTATAAATACGGATACGTGACAAAAATGCGGTATACTGATAGACTCTTCTTTAGAGCAAATAAGCAATATTTATCAGAGTTCTATGGGAACAAACCCGTGAGCTTATCCCTAAAGCAAACAATTCCTTTATGCACCTGTTTTTTTCTCTTCAATTAAATGGATAAAAGATCAGTTATTGGATAGTATTTTCCTTTACCTTTACGCGAGTATACGATTAGCAAATAAAGACTTTTTACGGGCACGGATTCATTATATTATTAACCCGGCGTTTTAAACACTTTAGTCGCTGTAAAGCGAAGGCGTGGTCACGGGAAGTCTGACTCGGTCAAGTCTTTAATTTGCGGTACATAATCTTATAAATGTGAATGAAATTTAGTCACGAGGAAATGAATGAATGAAAGCTTTTATTGCAAGAAAATCATTCATTCAACAAGGAAATACGGAACAATAAATAAAAATATTTATAAAATTGTTCCATTTGTATGTATTTTATTACCAATTATTTTAAAAATTCGGGTTCATTGTGATGTTTCTATCAATAGCAATGATACAATGTGTGCTCCACGCATTATTATATCGAATATATTCAAAGTATTTTTGTGTTTGACAAAATGGTGATTTATGAAACGTCTCGGAACATTTGAATCAATGCAAAAATATCGGCAATGTTATTTCTGCGTGAACATTGTGTGGGTAGAACAACATTAACATCTGTCGATGAAAGCTGAAATAATCAATCACTTATAAAAAGGAGTTGTTTATTTTTACATTTATTTTGCGTGTCAGAAATGAATTATACAATGCTCTTGATGCTGATATGAACGTAAGGGAGCAAAAAATTTTAACGGGTGAGGTAATAAATTTTTCTCAATGAAAACTTGTAAGCTTTAAAAGCTAAGAAAATACCAGTGTTGAATCGTATGTACCATTTTTACCAAATTAATGTGATTATTTCCTTCCCTCTTTCAATTAAATATAATTATATAATTTATTAACAGAGTAATTCCAACCTCATTGTTTCTGTAATCTGATAATAAGAGAACCACCATTTAGGGACATAATCATGTTCAAAATGCCCTCTAATTTCAGCAGTAATAAGGAAAAACGGAGCTACATTACATCAATTACACAATACTAATACGCTAGTAAAATTACTCCTTTTTAATGATTTTGTTTACTTATCAATTATCATAATAATCCTGAGCCCCACAATTCTAGAGGTCACCATACATTTAGCACTCGAAAACTTACATTTATTACAGCCATTACAAAACACAAAATTACAGCAATTACAAAATACTAATTCTCTACTAAAATTACTTCCTTCAGTTATCTAAATCCTCCTGAGCTTACCGTAGGGGTCAGACATATGAACACCATACATTGGACATTCAAAAACTTTCAGAATACTAATTGCCTAGTAAAATTACTCC
>CAJQZN010019553.1:0-20087 GCA_907164685.1 Colias eurytheme | reverse complement strand
CTTTCGCTTGGCTCGTCTTGGCGGGGGCACTACCGTGCCCCCAGATGGAAGCCGAATTATTGTAAATCGTAGCTTGTACGCATACACTTGTATTATTAGTAACTTGGCAAGTATCGAAATTAGGAAATGTTAAAATATGCGCCACTGACTTCCAAGCAACCATAATTATACGTTATCATTACATTCAAATCGCATGTCAATCTTTAAAGTGATGGATCACTCCCACTTATCAAATAAGTTAAAAGCCTCTATTGATTTAAAAGGAATGTGTAAAACAATAGCAATGATATAGATACGTTTTGTTGGGAAACCGATTGTCCCACCGACCTATAGCCATTCTCTTGTCAGGCAAAAAATGTATTAATTGAGCAAGTGGTACGTGTGAATGTTTTAATGGCAGTATTGGGATTTGGAGGTCTCTACATCTATTAGGAGCAATAGGAGAGTAGACGAGCTAGTGTTAAGATGAAGGTAATATTATACTCAATGTTTCAGCTTCAAAAGTAATAAAGATGATGTCAGGCTTTTAAATTAAACTGAGCTTCTGCGTTTTTGGATGATGCAGTTTATACGGGAATAATATGTTGAAAAACAAAATCTGAAAATAAAACGCCTCCATCGTAACATAAACCACATTATATTATTTCCGATTATTTTTCATGACTAAATAACATTTTTTGATGCGTATGTTGAATAGGTGGCGTAGGTGATTTACGGTGCTTACATGAGGATTAAATAAATAAAAATAAATATTTCAGGACAATTTTCACACACGGCACGATCTGATCCCATACTAAGCTTTTCGCTTGTGTTATTTCGCCCCGTTAGATTAGGGCCCTTCTGGCCTCCTCCACTCAAGCGACAGCCTAAGCCGAGGTTCGAGATCCCCGTCAAGGGGGGACGCCCTTGTGCATGTCGCTACCAGGGTGAACCTTCAGTTCACCCCCGCGTCCGCGTTAAAATGTAGAAGCCCTTCTGGCTAACATTGAGAGACACCACACAAAAAAAAAGTGTTATTTCGATTGTTTATTTTAAAGAAAAAATTACGTCATGCAATAAAAAATAATACGTTGTTATTTATTGATTGTCTTTTCACTTTCAATATCTGTGGTTTAAGCGCAGCTAATAAAAAGTAAAGTAAAACATAATCTTTAATGTTTATTCAACAATCGTTATTAAGGCTGACGCGGTTGGTTGAACGCTTCTCTTTTTGCTTTCAACGAAATTCGCGGCTAGATGAACCGTAACAACCTTAATAAGCCTTGTAATTACTGCTCATTGGTTATTAAAATAAGGGGAAACAGAATTGGTAATGTTTGCTTTTTGCTGAACATCACATCTCATTGTGAAATTTTGAAAAGGTATCTTTTCTTGATCAAAGAATGTGTTATAAAAATTTCCGCCTCAATGATTGGGATTGCTGCTTGAAGAAGTTTGCTTTTTTATGTATATCTTAGTGTTTCATCAAAATATTGAATTGATGAAACACTAAGATAATACTATTAATATTAATCAACTTCTTTGATGAATATATTGAATTTTTTAAATGTAATGAAAAAGTAGAGAGCTTCTACCTACATCTTAATTTGTAATGTTCCTAACTCGTGGCACGACGTCATATTTTTAACTTTTTCCTGTTAGCAAACATTCTATAACATAGTTTTCGGTTCCTATATTGTTGTCTTTACGTTCCTTGCACATTACTTCAGTCATGTGCACTGTAGCATCAAGAAGCCCATCGATTTCATCGTAAATCACCATTGCAAAACATGCCCTTACCCAATGCGTATTCAAATTGATGCTATCATTATGGTTTTGTCTAAACTCGTCACGGACATTATTTTGCGCAAATGTTGCGCATTGGCCATACTTTTGAACGACGATTTTTTAATTCGAAAATTTCCTCATGGTGTTCATTTTTTTTTTCGATCAAATTAAGTAGGAAAAAATGCAAACTTGGTCTGTTTCTTTGACTGTCACAAAAACTTCCGAATTTCTCAAGTTAAAGGTAGAAGTGGAAGTAATATTGCAAATTAAGTATTTAATGAATGTCAGTTCATTGCTTAAAGGTATTGGAATAAAAAGAAATCGTTTTGCATCATCATTATATTGTTATTTGTTACTGTTATGATAAATTTCCACCCATAAAGGTCACCCACCCATATTTCTAAATAACTAGTCTTCAAAATTTAGAATAATTTAATAGTATTCTATGATGGTCATAGAAACGGAACTAGGTAGTGATGCTATCTCTTCGCTAAACAAATTACCTTCACCATAACGCGTTAACAATAGACTTTAAGCAAATGATTATTCGAAGATCTTGATAGCTATTGTATTTCTGTTTATCGCATCTTTCCCAAGCTTCACCTTATAGTTTCCTTTGTTTGATATTTTCTAGCATATCATTTTTACATAACAATTTATGGTGATGCTGGGTCTTCTCTGTGATGGCTCAGTTGATTCCCATCTGAAGATTTTTTTCATCAATATGGAAATATTAGGCATTGTCTGTATTAGTACCTAATAAAATCTTTAGTATCATTCCTGTGAGGTCTTCATTGAAATATACATCTTATTATATCTCAAGAAGAATAAGCAATTTCATCCTTGGCCATATTTGTTATGTTTAACATATTTTCCAAACTGGCATTCTATAAAATGGTCTGTTTTAACAAAATAATGTTTTCTCTCCGGGCATCGATTTTATAGGAAAAGTATAAACTATCGCGTCTCAGTCAGGTGTTATCTAAATTACCTAGCTCTCCACAATCTCGGTTCAGATAACAGTAACCACCGTTAGAAGGGCTAGAACTATCATTAGGGTTATTGACGTTTTTCTTACTCAATAGATAAGCAGTTTTTCTCCGATTATAGTAATAGTCAAGGAAAGTTCTTATAGCACGCTCGACTGCTTGAATGAACGAACCTTTTTGATAAAATGACTACGGTACAAACTAATCATTACAAATATCTTGTTTATTGTAAATTACATTTTTTTTATAACAATTTTGTAAGCTTATTAATATTACAGATGTATTTCCGAAATTACTTTGTTTGCCCTTTGATTTGGCTCTATGGATTGATTAAAAATCAAGCTATCAACAATTTGTAACGACGCTCACAGCCACACTGCACACAACTAAATGACTTCACTATAAATACATCATGAACCATAAGGTAATCACTAAAATGCGGTATGAAAACCTACACTGCATTCCTAACCTCAGGATTTAAATTACAGGAACCAAATGCTCAAGACACAAGGCCTACATTATGCAACTAGACTGCGCACGCGCAGGGAAAGCGGTGGAAAGTTAGCATTTACATATCGAGATAACTGATTCTATAATTTGTGCTTGTGACGCATTATGTAATTTGATTGCAGCTATTAATTACTATTAATCTACGTGGATATGAGTTTTGAATATTCATAAGAACGTGTTTACTAAACGTCATCATATTATGATTTTTATCAGCTCGTAGGTATTCTATCTAAAGTTACACCATTGTTTTCATGTGGTTTATAGTAACTAAGTTTAAGCAATGTGATATTCCTAATAATATAGGTATGGTAACATAATCATAAATGTTCTAATTAAAGTATAAGATGAAAATTTTCACACAAAATCAACTTTATATAGGCGGATCGACTAAATAAATATATTATACTCAAAACATTGGCAACTGCTATGAATAGCAATGCTAATGCGACTCTAATAATATGGTATCACTGTAATTTAAATGTTCGATAATAAGTTCAATATTACTTTAATAAGATCAAAATATAATTTTATCACGTCGCGTTATAAATTAGAGTTGCTTCAAACAGACACTGTTTGTAGTGAAATCCATCACTTAACTAGAAACCACGAGATCACTGTAAGCAATTTATCCAACGGTTAAGATAATCTAATAACTTAACTCTGTGCACACTTATAACCTAGTTGAGGCTTCACACGAGACTTTTTATGACAAAGAACACGACACGATTTTCAAAGCGTAGCTGGTATTGTTATTCGGACGGAAATAATAGAGAAATTAATTGATACACTAGGATAACTTTATGTAGATTGATAATTAAATACATAATAGATAGAAATAAACAATAAAGACAAATCACTACATAGTATAAAACAAAGTCACTTTCTGTCCCTATGTCCCTTTGTATGCTTAAATCTTTAAAACTACGCAACGGATTTTGATGCGGTTTTTTTTAATCGATAAAGTGATTATATAATTGTGAGTATATAATTTATTTGGCTTTAGACAAAGCGGGCGAAGCCGCGGGCGATAAGCTAGTTATTAATAAAATAATTCTATAAAGATTGGACGATCACAAATGACTTGTAACGAAACGAGATTCGAAGCGTAAATCATAGTCATTATTTATTTGTAAATTGATGATGATGCATTGACTAAATTCTACAGCTAACCGACATATACTCATAGTAATCTCACCGTATGTACTTGTTTAATAATAATAATCACATCATATTTAGCCTGTTAAGAGTTAAGACCCAACTTAGCTATATCATGGCATTTTAACTCATTTTTCAAACAAATCCCCCAATTTACATCTGCCATCATCAAACCTTATCCAATTATTATACACATCTCTTATTTCAATACT
Organism: Colias eurytheme; assembly: GCA_907164685.1. Classification (NCBI taxonomy): domain Eukaryota; kingdom Metazoa; phylum Arthropoda; class Insecta; order Lepidoptera; family Pieridae; genus Colias; species Colias eurytheme. Next base: position 15,454 of record CAJQZN010019553.1, on the reverse strand, counting down.
ATCATTGACCTTACGAAAGGTCAAGATAAACCAAAAATCGATTCTAAACTGCAAGTGTGAGTATTCTCTTATACCGGTTTGCGGCCTACCGCGTGCCATTTCATTTAATTTCACTCGCATTGAACATCTTTACTTATAAGCCCATCACCTTATTCGGTTACGTAACCCCGTATGTATCAAATCTCACTTTTACTACATCGGGAGATTTTTGCTTGGAAATTACGGATATATACGGATATACTGACGGTTGTAGCGTGCGAACGGACTTTGATTATAATTTAACATTTATTATTTCTGACTCAAGTGTTTAAGATTTTAAATTTAGTAGAGCTAATTGTAAAATACCTTTTAGATGTGTTATAGACTGATTAGCTGTCCTTTATTATGTTAAAAATTATTTAATTTGACGGGAAATATAGAGAAATTTAGTGAAAAATGATGTAAGTAAAATAAGAGCAGTAATCTCTTACTGCATAATTCTATAAATCCAAATGATCTTAGGCGGAAAAATTACATCGCCATTTAAAAAGCGAAACACATGATAAAAGTCCAAACACTAAAGTCAAAGTTCTCACAAATGATATAACCAAGATATAACAGTCGAATGACGGCGCAGACCCGCAGCCGGACGAAACGAAAGTAAAAATTATCTCAAAGGTTCAACATTTCGCGTTTTACATAACTCCATTTGTATCACATTCCCGGCATTGTTCTCCTTTCCGCTAATTTCCGGTGGCCCAGTACGAATATGATTTAATTCATTGCATAATTAACCGCAGACGTTATAATGTTACATCCGTTTCGAAACATTCCGCGTTGACAATGCAATTCTTGCTCAAAATCTAAATTAAAATTCATAGATAATTGCCATGAAATATGAATCAGACTTTTGAAAGGAGTCTTGATAAATTGCTAGTTTTAAAACTCTGAAGTAACTGTTCTTGCGACCTGGCTTCAATGTCTCAACAGGTTTAAGATTAGTCCGCAAAATATTTCCAAAATTAATTAGGATTAAAGTCGGACTGCATTCTTTATCAAATCAGAAATGAAATGTATGCATTCTCGTTCATTTTAACGAAAATAAAGGTAAAGAAAAAAGTTCAATAATCCCAATAAGTAATCCAGGATTCCAACCATGTCAAACTGTCCTTAAATTAGAATTTTGGCAACGGACATTTATGCAACATTATGATATTATCTCTCACAATCGATGCAATTCGAATTTCCTAATCAAAAGGTCAATAGAGCCAACAACCTCACTCATAATTCTTTGCATCGGAAAGTAAATTATAGGATTTCCGACTTTACATGTTTATTCAAATCAGTTACATGTATTTTGTGTTCCGTACATGAACGCAATGCCGTTTCACAGAAGTCTTATGAAATACGTATGTGCATATTTATTTGTACCGCTATTGGACCAGTTTTGACACATCCTTTTAGAAGCAAAGTAATTATTTACCGCCATGTCCTCTATACCGTTTGGGAATTTAAATTTTAGAATAGTCTGCCATAAAACAGCCAAATGATAAATTAATTCATTGATAAGAGCCATAACGGAGACATCGATTAAAATTAAAATAGCGATGGACTTGATGACATAAACAATAATGAAAGACGAATTTAAATAATTTGCAACATAAATGCTAATAAGGCCACTAGGTTGCTACCAGGCATTAAATTCATCATAGTTGACTAAGATGTGTGTACAAAGTAATATGATTTACATATTTAGATAATATCCTAAACAGTTTATTAAATCTTAGATACTATTAATAGATGGGTAATGAGGGATGATATAGCTAATTAAATGATTATCCAGTCATAGAACATATTATATCAAGTCAAAAATGCCATATTTTCATACATTGTTGATAATTTTAACTGACAAAACTATACATAACACTACCAGAAGTTGTGGAACCGTCTATAAACGTTTTAGGAGTCACAATATAAATCTAAATCGACTCATCAACCGCACCACACTTCCACATGATTTCCTATCTCCATACATCATGTGCAACTCAGGCCAATATCATAAATGATCGAAGCCTTCATCTACCGCTAGGGTCGACGAACTTGGCAAAAACATAGGAAGCATGAGCAGTTGCCACGTGTGAACGTGTTTCTTGTATATCCGAGAAATTGCGAATACCGAGCGCGTTCCGCATCACTCCGGCATGCGTTTTATAAAACGCTTTTGATTAAGTCACTCGCGCGCAGGTAAAGAGCCTAGGGTAACCCTAGATAGGTGGGCCATAGAAACTTTCATTCAGGGAAAAGGAATAGATTGCTTTAATTTACTATTTATTTATTATCTTTATTTCATGGAACATGGGATAAATCTCTTCCTAGCTAGCAAAATCCTGTATGAAGAAAAACATTTTCTACTTAGAACATGTTTAAATAAGAACAGGAGATACATTTTGTTAAACTGATTTGAATTAAATCACGTAAACATAAAACTTATAATATGAATGCACGATCATTTTTAAATTATGCATATTATAAAAGACTAAAAAGTTAATATAACAAAGTAGCTGTTATCGCAAAAAAAGTCAATAAAATAGCCATTCAAGCGTGCATTGATACATAAATAAATAATTAAAAGCTTGTATTTCTGCTTAAAATGCTCTACACCACGTTAATTATGTTAAAACAATTTCCCTTACTTAATGTGTAAAAGGATTTTACATGTTACGTCTATAAATAAACGAATATAAATGCATGGCTTTTCCTGAATATTTATTTTTTATCTAATAATGTTTCTATTTAATAGCTCTATCATTAACAGCTTCTATATGACATTTTTGCATATAAATGTCTACCTGAAATCTAAATAACTGTTTTTCTAGAGTGCTTTTAGAAATTTAGGTACATGATACTAAAACTGTTTCTAAAAGTTGCCTGTCTTTCTGCTTGACTATTTATTTGTCTGTTAATGTGTACAATCGTCTACATTCTACATAATTATCATTCTTGTTCTCACTACTTGTAATATATTTATGCATTCAACTAGACTTCCTTAGGAAGCGCTTTTAAACCGTCACATTACATCACGATCAGATACCAGTTCAAGTTTATAACAACCGACAAGAAAGTTTTGTTGCTCTTTTATAATCAGATAAAATACAGTTACTTACTACAGTTTTGTTTTATTCATAAAAATATGAAGACAACAATCATCTTAACAAAATTTATTATATAGAAACAAAGAACCTGACTGAAAATTTTCCTTTCTGGCGCCTTTTTTTAAATTTTATCTAGCTATGACACGCGGTTTTACACGCAGTTAAACATCTATACATACACTCGGAAAACATAACCCTCCTTCAGTCGCAGTCGAGTAAAAACTGTCCAACTGTCAACATTCCATACATTTACCGTTCAAAATATTGATATTCATTTATGCTTCAGTCGAATTTGGAACTAAAACAAAAATTAACATATTGTAGAATAAAAAATATATTTTTAGCTAATTAACTATCTTTTTTAAAGTGTGCAATTTTATGCGGGTTTTAGCTGATTATTAAGTCAGTCGCGATTAATATATAAAATCTCTTTAGAAGTCATTATTATCTAAATAATACATATTAATGTGTGCGTGTGTAAACATTATGCATATTGAATATGCAATCAGTTTTCAAGAAATAAAAAGTGTAAAAAATATAAAAAACCTGATACGTACATAAAAATAAAAAGTCTGTTATATACTTTCTGCGAATTTAAATAAATTGAAAAATTGACAATCATATTGAAAATATCATAATGACCCACAAGTAGCTTCATATTTTCCAAAATGATTTGTAAGTAGGCCACTAATATCTTTGAAATCGTCCAAACGAATTGAAACATACAAAAGAGGCATAAATCAAATAATGAAAGTGTCATACCCCACAAAGCTGTAATTATTTTCCGGACGTGTTTCCACAGACAAACAAAGAAATTGCAATACAATATATGAGAAAAATGCCTCTGGAACATCTCACGATCGACTTTTGGCCACTCTTTTAAGCCAATATCTATCTTATTTGCATCTATTTAAGGTCCAATTTGAAACAACAAAATAATAGATCTTGAATTTTATTCATAAAATAAATTTTGAACTTTATATCGTTGCAGTAAAGTCGATTTGCGTATGGCTTGTTATAAGTAGAGCTTTTATTGAAAACAAATTAAGCCTTATTACAATTACGTAAGGTGGCAAATGTTAAACTATTTGTGTTAAATGACACGCGGTTTCTTCGATTAATTATATGGCTTAGAAATCTATGGAGTGAAATTGTTTAGTTCATTATTTGCACGGATTAGTGGTTTGGTGTGTACCGTCAACGTAGTAATTGTGTATAATCAATCATCGTGTTATTGTTATTATTTATTTGTTTAGTTTTGTGTTTCTCCTTTGAGATTTTAGATTAAAAGGCGGTTTTGCTGCTGCTATAACAGGGGAGGGAAATTTTGGAAAACGCATGCTTGCGATATTTTGAAATAAAAGCCGCGGGGGAAGAGCTATAAGTTAAAAATGGGCATTTTCAACTTATTTCTTAGTGAATACTAAGTTAGTAAGATGAATATATTAGATTCCAATCCACGTCGATAGCTTTCCCGTAGCAAATTTATTTTAATGTTTCTGTTTTAAGAAGACATGAACTTCACTTAAAAACACTGCCCAATACTTTGTAAGCAGACAAGATATAATCTTCGATATTAAGGTTACATAACAAGAATTACACAATGATTATTGATAATTTTGATAACTAATAAGTATTAGTGATAAAATCCAGTTTGTCAGGAAATGGCAATCAGAACATAATACATCATCCTCAAAACAACTGTACACTTAAGTAGAAACCAACATATTATATCCTGCATTTATTCAATCGATTGCTTCATTATTGCAAATACTATTATTAAATTAAATTATTATTTGAATGCTTATCGTTACGGCTTGTTACTTTCATTAATATAAATATGAAATAATTATGTTATTAGAATCATGACTTATAAAAAATTAAAAAAATATTTAAAAAAACAAAAACTATATAATTCACGACTGTATTCATTGAACCTCTAAATGTTATAACATTATTACATATAGTTACAGCATTCATTAACCCAAATTAGGCAGTAAAGGTCAAGCCTGTAAGCTTAATGTAATACAATTCCTAACTTCAGGCTGACACTTATTCACAAATATCAAATAGAAAAATAGAATATTGTACGGCCCATCCCGAGGATTAAATTAAAGACCAATGATCTTCAACCTATACAACTATGTATTATGTAAGTACCGATGCATTAATCTAATCAAATATTAAAATGTCCTTAATAACTGCAAGCCTCTTAGAGAACGCAATAAAAATAATCTTGCAATAAAATCTAGCGTAGAGTTAACGATATTTAAAGGTACAGTAAAACGGCACATAAAATGGTAATAACACGTTTGTGCGAGGCATTACGGCTAATTAATGAATTTCACTGCGACAGATGGATGTAGGCTGCACGTTGTCATTACGATTGAGATCTGTTTCGCTCTACAAAGTGGTGCCGTGAGATATGGCGGAATGGGGTCGAACACTCGGTTTATATCATTTAATTTAAATTAAAAATAAATCAGATTTCATGTTTCTGATGATTACATGATTGCTGAATATTAGGAACAGCGTCGGGGCTAGGATGCATCCTTGTGGGACGCCAAAAAAAAATTAAGTTGCTATAATTGTTAATATTATATCAAAGTCTAATTTTGAAGATAAAAACGTAATTTTAGACATTATACACAAGTAAAAAATACTTTCGTACCGGTCTACGTTTATGTTCAAAATTTGGGACCAACAAAAAAAAATGTAAGTATACCTTTGCTGCAATCGTTACGTAAGATATTTTTCGCTATCTTTTTTCTGTTTTATTTGTTCTATATAATATGGATCGCGAAGACGTTCATTGATGTTAATATTATCAGAGCGTCTATCAGTCATTACTCACATTCCCAAGCCATGTGATGCTATCACGGCTCCCCATAACAGTACCCTTACAATGTCACGCTACACCACAATTACCTCATAAAATCTCTAAACAAAGCATCTCAGATTATCACAAAACAAATCATTTTTCTTCAAATAAGTTCCGCTATGGAGAAAGTTGGAAAGCCGTGAACTTTTGACCATAATTAGAGTACTGACAAAATTGCTGGCATATCATAGTGTTATGCAGTATGTTAATTTCGAGTGTTTTGGCTACGTTTAATGTCACGAAATTAACTTAATGTGATAATAAGTTTTTCAAGAGATTTTTGCTTATAGCCCAGTCATATTAGGGGTTTCACCTCGGAATGAAAGATAATAAGCTGGAAATTGGTAAAAACCTTTGTTTTGGTACCCTAAATATTGTCTCAAAAGTCACAAATGCTATCGTGTCCGCGTCTTAAGATATTGAAGGTCAAAGGTCACAAAAAACGATTTTTCGCGAATATCTCGGTTCCTATTGCTTAAATGATATTTTCACCTATTATGAAAGTTGTAGAGTATAAAATTCTCTACAACTTTTGTATAAACTTTTTTTTTATACGATCAACCGTTTTTGAAGTAGAGCGCGAAGAGTGCGCAGCGTACAGTCATATATGAGCTAATGCAGGGTCAAGCGTGAGTTACGGTTATCAGTACGTTGTATAAAGTCAATTATTGACAAAAAAATTATAATTATTAAGCAATTATTCAATTATAGTATATTATTAATTCTGGATTATCTATTTTAGTTATATTTTAAAATAAAACGACATTATATATGTTTCCTTTAAAACGTGTAAATTTTTAAATACTTATATAACTGGAAATACTTGTCCCTACCCTATGATCATTTCTATTTATAGCCGATTTAAAAAAAGAAAAAAAAGTGTTACTAGAGCATTGGAGAAAATTACCAATTTGGATAAACTGGTGGAAGTATTTCAACAAGAAAACTGCCCCGTACAAACTTTATTTTAAAATGGAGTGCGCATCTTTTTGGCATTATATGTATAATGCTCCAGAATCTGAGGACAACCTTGATTATTTCCGCTACACGCAATTCATCAAATTAACAAAACTAAATAAACCTGTACAATTGTCAACACTTCCACCAACAAGTGTAGCAGCCCGTCAACATATCAATCTCATAATATTATAAATGCGAAAGTAACTCTGTCTGTCTGTCTGTTACTCAATCACGCCTAAACTACTGAACCAATTTACATGAAATTTGGTATGGAGATATTTTGATACCCGAGAAAGGACATAGGCTACTTTTTATTGCGAAATATGTACCACGGGCGAAGCCGGGGCGGCCTGCTAGTGAAAAATAAAGATATATCTAAAATATATTTCCTTACTGTCTTTTTATTTTAAAATATAACTAAAATAGATAATCCAGAATTAATAATATACTATAGTTGAATAATTAAATATAATAATTAAGAATAAGTACAGAAATAATGGGCATTGCTTAATAATTATATTTTTTTTAATTATAACCGTAACTCACGCTTGACCCTGCATTAGCTCATATATGACTGTACGCTGCGCACTCTTCGCGCTCTACCGTAAAAACGGTTGATCGTATAAAAAAAAAGTTTAGACAAAAGTTGTAGAGAATTTTATATTCTCCAACTTTCATAATAGTTGAAAATATCATTTAAGCAATAGGAACCGAGATATTCGCGAAAATTCATTTTTTGTGACCTTTGACCTTCAATATCTTAAGACGCGGACACGATAGCATTTGTGACTTTTGAGACAATATTTAGGGTAACAAAACAAAGGTTTTTACCAATTTCCAGCTTATTATCTTTCATTCCGAGGTTGACCCCTTTTTTTACCTAATTTCACTGGGCTATTAATATTTACTGACTTCTGCTAGCGGTGTCGCTACCTTGTTTTGTATTACACACGTGGATTATGCCACTTTATTATCATCTCTCGACTTTCCTTTAAAATAATTTGGTAGAAAAAAATGTATTCATAGTTAACTAATAACATTATCAATTAAATATATCTAAGTAATTAATATAATTCATTCGAATGCGAAAAATAAAGATAAAATTGTAATCGATGTTAATTCCTTACAACTTGTAAATGTATTTAGAAGTACTTTTATTTTATTTTACAATGCAATTACCATTAATATAACATTTCTTACTATTTCACGGGTTCTTAGCTCGTGAAAAATTAAACAATTATTTTGATAAATAATATAAATGACTTGATAATAAAAGTAATACTTAATTATGTTTTTTACAATAATTGCAACAATTACAATGAAATAAATTATAAAGCTCTGAATGGATACAATATAAATGTTTATTTTCTTTAAAGAAAGTGTGAAAGTAATGTGAACTTGAGGTTAAGTGAGACCAAATTCAACTTAATGATATCAGTAAGCGCCTTGCGTGACTTATGTTCAGTTAAGTGCTGTACAAAAAGTAATGTTAATGGATAAGTTATGTATACGTTTGTGACATAGAATAAAATATCATATTATCCGTGTAAGAATACAGATGAATAAAAGTACAATGTCTGATAATTTTCATCAAGAAAAATTGTATAATTTAATTCAAAAATTATCAATTTTCAAGGAAAACCGTACTTTTAACCGTATTTACTTACATTTTTTAAGAATTATAATTATTCATTATGTATTATTCTAATTTACCTTACATATTAACTAATACAATAAACGTGAAATATTATGAGGATTTTTTTTTGTTCCTCTTTCACGGGAAAACCACTGAACCGATTTTGAATATAGTTGGCATTTATGTAGCTTACATACCAGAATAACACACGAGCAAGTTATTTCGACTGTGAAAATGAATATCTAGTAATTAATAATATAACTACATATTATTATAATACTTACATTGAATAACTCCAAGTGTGCCCAAAAGCACAGTCAGTGTGATGGCGCGCATGATCACTCTCTTTTGCACAGTCGGTTAAACACAGCACTTACACATATGTACACATATAACTTTCATTTTTCCCGGATCAAATCTGTGGACAATAATAATACAATTTAATTAAATATTATTTCTTTAAAGGAACCTAGTTGTTGCAAATTCTGTTCTATGCTAATTGCTATTCAGCAAGTTAGTGAAATTTTATTAATCCTGTTTTTATATTTTTAATTAATTTTTATAGCAAACTTTTTATCCAGAAATAAATGTTTCTTTCTTTCTTTCTTTCTATAAATGTATTTTATTTGCCATTTAATACGTAGTAAAGTAATTCAGTAAGATATGCCAAAGTATATGATATTGTATGTTATTCGCGATCTTAGATGTCTAAAGTGTTCAAATATGCGCTTGGAAAAGCTACTCGAATAAAGTAATATTAATTGAAGTGTGAGTTTTGATACAAAAAATAAATTATATAAAATACGTCTTTATCAAATGCAAAATACGAAAAATGGTGTTGAGTTTGAACTTGCCATTGAGTTTGAGTTCATGTTTACCATCTGAGCGGTATAATCAGAATAGCAGTACATATATCGCGTGACTTCTGCCATTAATTGGATCTATTTTAGCTGGCATGGCAGTTTACCGGTACATGTCACTTTATGATATGTCAGGCATCTTCAGTTATCCGACTGCGAAGAAGGGTTCTGTTTTAAAGTATTTTTAATATTACTTATGCTTAGTACTTATGTTTATTTGTTTGGCACGTGCTGTCACTTTAACGATTGGATTTAAATTCGAGATGTGATTACCTAAACTGGTTTTATCTTAATGATATCCCATACCTACCTATACGTTAATTTGCGTTTTTTTCGGAGATAAGTATTTTTTTTCTCCAAGTAAAATATCTAGCAAGAATCAATACAAAGAATTTTTTTAAATTACGTTTAAATTACGTTGCACGTTTTGAAATTACCTTATTGAATTATCGTATAATATATACCTACTAATATTTATTAGTTTATTCCTTTTTTATCATTACTTAAGCGAAGTCGAACGCACTAGCTAGTGTAATAAATTATTGAGTATTCAATGGAGTATAACAGATGGAGGTTTAACGGCACTTAATAGTGGTCTCACTGGAAGAAGCGTTAGCGACCCTGCAGTGATATTCTGTATTCCTTACATTTAGATATCATAAAATTTACAAATTTTACTTAATTCGTATCATCATTTTATAATACAAGTTTTCCACGAATTTTATAAATAAATATAATATAATTTTTTGATCTAGTTTAAGCCATCTCTACAAATCTACAAATTTTTATACTACCTAAGTACTATAAGTATAAATGGGTATGTTATGGAAAGAAGTATGTTTGTCAATCAATCACGCAAAAACGACTAGTTGAATTTGTTTTTTTTTTGCTCTAGATATACATATTGTATAGAGAAGATTATAATCTGGTCTTATCAGTTTTTAATCACGCGAGTAAATCTACGGCTGATACAAACTAACAGAATATAGTAAATCAAGTGGCGAATGCTTGGACGAATGAATCAGTTTTAACTAATTATAACTTCAAACACAGGCCTTATCACAAGATTCCATCACGTACAGACAAACAGTTACTTTTTCAAAATCTAAATAAAACAAACGTAGCGGGAGGCCAATGAACACAATTAATTATGATTATTTAATAATGGCTGGCGGAAATAATGGTATTATGTGGATGCGATTGTTTTAAAGTGTAGCTTTTATGGGAATTCTTGGTTTTATTACGATTGAATTACGATTGAGAGACTAGGTTCTATTTGAGTTAGAGGTTACATTTTGAATTTGATTTTATATTAATAACGAGGACTTAATACAAATACGTTATATTATTTGTAACAGTGCTTCCACTTAAGAAAAATTTGTAACGTTTTAAATCTGACTCAAAATCAGTATCGTAGCTTGAAATAGTTATGAAAAAAAAATCAAAACACTGATATGCAGACACGCATTGATCTATACATATATTTTATAATTAGTAAATCGTCACACAAATTTTAATCCAATGCATACCATCAGGATAATAAATAAATCGTTGTTTAACGTTTTTTTTCAACTCAGAAGATAGAGCGGATATTTTTAAGAGGTAGAGCCTCTACAATATGTGTTGCCAGCTTTTAAGGTGCAATGGATAAGGTGAGGAAAAGGATATGAGCCTTTCATGTTTTCTAAAAGTATACCTACCTATTACCTATATTGATGGACGCAGGTGAATAATATTATTATATGTATAAAATTATCATTTAACATAACTTTTTACAGCTGCCATGAGCTTACCTACTTAACCTTAAAGGAAGAGTGAATCTGAAGATGTTTTTGAATAGTACCTAATGACTTATACCCTACCGCTTCAACTACATAATTTAAAATTATAATTAATTTTAGCACATTGCATTGAAACAAGCGAAGTCGCGGGAAGATAGCTTATAATAAAATGTCTAATTTCCGAATGTAGGTACATAGCTACATAAATACATATAAATAAGTATAAAATTGAGTAACAACTGTATGCGATGCAATTAACAGCCAGTGACCCATGCGATGTTATTTAAGGCTTTTAAATTATATTTCTATTATATGACACTCATTGCTTACTGTTCTTACTTAATTTTTAGGTCTATTGCTTAAAGCGTATAAACACTGCCTATAAATTCTTATGATTATGCAAAAATTAATTTTCCAAGAGGATTGAATAGTTGAAGTTCAATAAGTAAATCTTCTTATATACAGGGTGTCCCACTGTTGGTATACTAAGCTCAAAGGAGGTTATAGTTTTGCATACGCTGAGTACGTAAAAAATACTTAAAAAAATCCAGACGCATTAGACAAAATGCTCACATTAGAGAAGCGGTATATGACGGCTGCGCGAAGCTAGAGAAGAAAACATGGATTTTCAGGAAAAAATTATCAAAAAAATTTTAACGTAATTTTGTTGTTTATGTATTTTTTACGTGATCAGTGTATGCAAAACTACAAGTTCCTTCGCGCTTAGTATACCAATAGCGGGACACCCTGTATAAAAATGAATCGCAAAATGTGTTGGTAAGCGCATAACTCGAGAACGGCTGAACCGATTTCGATAATTCTTTTTTTACTATATTCCTTGAAGTACGAGGATGGTTTTTATGTAGAGAAAACGTAAATATGTACCACGGGCGAAGCCGGGGCGGCCCGCTAGTATTTTATGAATTTAAAAGACATTATTTTTTACTGGTATTATTTTTTAAGTAAAATGGTAGGTATGCACAGAAGTTTTGCAATTGTGTATACCTAAGTTAATTTATTTCGCAAATGTTTCTGTACAAAAAAACTTTAATGTTACCATAACTGATATTGCACGATCAAGTTAACAAAAGACATTAAACTTTATGACTCCAAAATTCTATCAATTATGGAAAGATAAAATTACTTTCACCGGTGGTTATTGCTTTGAAAGTAAATTTCAAATTAATTTAGATTAAATTCGACTTATGCAACAAATCTATAATTCTCTCAATTTAGCGATATTTTTAAATCGCCTTTCTAACAGTTTTTTTAAAGGAAAGGAAAAATCGCTACATTAACTCGACTACAACATGGTTATGTTTAAGCGCCATCGTAAATTCCAGGCATATAAAATACTTGCATAATTCTTCTCTATTAGAAGTTTACTCCATTGATAATGTCACGTTTTATTAAATCCAATTACATACCTAACTTCTAACTTTAAAAATATAATCCGTCCCTATGTATGCAGTATGCTTAAATTTATAAAATACACACCGGATTTTGATGCGGTTTTTTCAAAGAAATATTGATTCTCGCGGAAGGTTTTTTGTATATAATGATTAAGTTTAAGATTGATTTTAGATAAAGCGAGCAAAGCAGCTTGTTTTAAATATCATTTTAATAAGCCGTGTTATATTTTGAAATATATGGGCTATAAATGTCATTTAAACGTCGGCGTCGGTTATATTTTTGTTCAAACTTCAAAGTAATGAACATGTTCCGTTTCAAAATATATTAGAGTAATAAAGCAATGAATAGTAATTAAGGTAATATATATTATATATTTTATGTGCAACGGTAGTCGTTGTCAATTAGTTTTTAGGGTTCTGTAACGAACATAAATGATTTGTATCGGATAATATCATTTTGCACGTTATATTTTTTTACGAGTCAAACTTAAATTTTATACAAAAGCTTTTAACATTTTTTTTAATATGCACTACATATAGGTACTGTAAAGTCTCAATTGTAATATATTATAAATGGTAACTCAAAGGTGACTGACTGACTGACATAGTGCAGATCTATCAACGCACAGCCCGAACCACTGGACGGATCGGGCTGAAATTTGGTATTACAATTATACCCCCTAAGGCACAAAATCGGGGATGAAAGTTTGTACCATGAAAATTTTCATTTTCCACGCTGGCCAAGCTGCGGGCAACTTCTAGTTATCTAATAAAACATTGTGTGTACTTTTTTTAAGATACATTTAATTACTTAAGGTTTTCTATGTATATGCGACACACACTTGGCAGGTTTTATTTAATCATATCGTACCAAAATATTCAGTTCATATTAAATGAACATCTAAATAAAAAGGCAATTACTATTCACACGTTTTTTCTATTATGTAATAAAAAGTGTTCATTCTAGTTTTTATATAATTAATTAAGAATTCTTGACCATTTATCATACTTATATAATTTTGTAGGTATATCTTAAGTATGTACGTTACGATTAGATAAACTTTATATGATATTACAATTTCATTCATACCGTAAGCTTTTGATATAAATCATAATACCTACCTACATAAAACTCGAAAAAAATATTAATTAACAAGGTAAAAAAAAAAATGATATACTCTTATGTAGAAATTGTGTGTTCAAGTGTGCGTGTTAAAACAGGTACTTTGTATTCAAGTATACAGAAAATTATATTTATATTGTACTTTTTATGATTTTAATTTTGTTTTTGATTCTAAACTTAGGTAATAAATAGTAAATAACCAAAATAATTTGGGTATATTTAAAAAGTAGGTCGTTTTAAACTGTGAACGGAAAAAATATTTGTACATATTAGCATATTTTAAAAAGGTTTATGAATAAAATTATGAATTTGTGGATGTATTTTTTTATTTTAAATCTTTATTTTAAAACGACAGTGAAAAATAAAATTAGACAGAATATATTATAAACTTATTTTACCATTCTATCAAGTAAAAGTATGTTATATATCTAGAGTAAATTTCATTTTAGTGTATTTTGATTTTTATAAATAAAATGATATTCTAAATTACATTGCTTTTAAATTCATAATAAAATCAAGTACCTTATAGAACTTTCTTCACTTTAAAGTGCACATATAATATTTTTATTTTACAATTTATGCGTTTAATAAAAATATAAAAATTACCAATTAAAATATTTTCTATTAAAAATGTTTACTAAATTATTTTCTACAATAAAAAAGAACTCACCATCAACGAGAAAAAAAATCCAAAAAATGCATCAAAAAAATCACTCAATTTGACATGAATTCTAAACGTCAGAAAGCGTCAAATCCGTTGCGCGCGCGCAGCTGTCACCCGTGCGCTACCCGACCACAACTAGCGACTGGGCTCACTCAACGCACTTCCTACCATAGCCCGCTTGCACATTAGAAATGCGAACTTTTAACGGATTTAAAGCACGGTTTATTTTTGGTTGGAGTCAAAATTTAAAGAAAATACGGGTTTTTACTGCGTGTTCTTTCGCCTTCTATGATTGGATTTCTTCTCATTATATTTTACGGTATTACTTATTTTGCACCTACAATTTAACTGAGCAAGTTAGAATCAAAATAAATATAATTTATTAAAATAATACCTATGGTTAAAAAAAATTGGATTACAATACTATTTATCTACACAATTATTTACAACAAACATAAATTATTTTATATCAGGTGTTACTATTAGCCCGATCAAAAATCGAAGACACTTCACAAATCACAGCACTGCCGTTTACCACAAAACTTAGTTTAAAAGCAAGCCATTAAATAAAAAATTATAATAACTAACGGTTATCAATTAAGAAGAAATGGAAAGTGCGCGCGTTCGTTATGAAAATCTTGTTTCCATTAAACTGCTCTCGCCAACCCGTGCTTTATGATATTATTATTATTTTTAATTACCATTATTTCAAATTGTTATTGAATAGATAAAATAAAAGGAAAGTAATTTATTACTGACATATCAACGTAAGTTCAAACCAAGGTTCAAACTGACTGAGATTTAGAGACATGAAATTTTGATGATACTTTTTTTTTATAAATTTAATAGCAATCCGCGCGCGGCCTCGCCCGCTTTGTAGAAAATTTGACGAAGTATATACTAAAACCTTCCTCTTGAAGGACTCCATCTATTTAAAAACCGCTTCAAAATCCGTTGCATAATTTTGAAGATTTAAGCATACATATAGAGACGATCAGACAGCGAC
>CAJQZN010019550.1:0-10655 GCA_907164685.1 Colias eurytheme | reverse complement strand
AGGAAAAATCCTAGCGAATTTCTTTAGTCGCGCTCCTTGGGCCGGAGCGTTCTGACGTGTGCTCTACGCTCGATTTTCCTTCATACCGAAGTGAAAGTTGCTCTACTTCATTAAATTTAATATTTTTGTTAATTGATTATTTTTATCTTAGTTTTGTGCAAATATTCGTATTTTTAAACATTTGATTTCGATATGGAAAATAAACGAAAAAAATACGCGTGTAACTACTAGAAAAAAAATTATCTTCGAACATAAAGTTAATGAAACCAAATAGATTGCAAAGGTGATTGGCAACAATTTCTTTATTTTACGGGGTGTCAGTAAAGGGATGTATATTTCTTTAAAACTAAAGTAAGCTCATAAATTTTCTTATAATATATATTTTTTTGAAGTTCCAAAAATGTTTATTTTTCGTTTGAGAAATACGAAATATAATATAAACTTGTATTGAGAACTTGAACTTCCCAAGTTCATCCGGGGAAATCCCCATACGGGGAAAATGATTTGTTTACTCCAAAATTGATCCGAGGTGTTTTAATTTTTTCTTCTAGTCATTTTCAACGTAGCGGCATGTTGTTTGATTATTAATTTTGTAACTTAAATACAGGATGTTGGTTTTATATTCTGATCTTACAGACGCGCTGACAAATTTAGTCCGCCATTTCTAGTTTAGTCTACCAACTCTAAGTACCAATATTAAAACGAATGGATTATCATCACATCATCAAAACTCAGATGTAATGGAAGATCACAAAAACATAGAAAATTCAGTGGGTGTTGAGAACTAAACAAACAGAAGTAACAGAGACGCGAAGAATAAAAAAAGAGGACGAAAACGATAATTCGTTGATGCTTTCCCTTTTCGACGTATTGTTAGGGTACATCACCAATCTGCAAAAAACAAAACTGATGATTCCCAATTGCTGATTAAAAATGAAAAACAAATAATCGACAACAGTGGTGAAAATTTGCTGATCACAATGAAACATCCTTCAGTGGTAGCAGATTTACTCATTTCAAATGTATCGGTGAACAGCGTAAAGGAGAGGAGGACAGGAAAACATTATGAATGTGGATGGTGGATTGTATACTGGGTGTAATCGATAAGTATGTGCAGGCGATTATGACGTTATTATTGCAGGTATCAAAAAACTTAAAACTGATATCGAAATTACTTTGCCTAATGAGCAAAATGACAATAATAACTTTTTAAAAGTATAACGAGAAATATCTAAAAAATTTACTTCATACACTCCCATATCAAAAAGGGAAAATGGGACTAGTAGAAGTTAAATGTCTAATTCCGGCAAAAGACATGAATGCGGAAGATGCGGTTAAAAATAAAAAAAATAATATTTGAAATACAATGCAAAAAATAACACTTTTGAAATACAAATAAGCAGACTTAACGTTGCAGAAGTCTTTGCTGTTTGGACTGGAGTGAATCATTCGTTAAAAATAGAATATATAAAAAATTATGTAACGTTTAGGCAAAATAAAATGATGGACCATTATCAAGATTTTACATAAATTGCCTACTGTCAGAATTGATTGATTCGAGACTTCAGCATTCGATGCCCATCAAGGACCCATCCTATATCATTCAAGCGATTGAAAAAAAAAGAGATAAATCCAGTGCAACCGATAAAGCATCAGAATGCTAGCAAAAGATTTATTAGGTTTATCAATATAAATCTATATATTATACATAATATAATAAATCTGTAGAAGACGCGAAGACCGACATCCGCGCGGACGGAGTCGCGGGCGGAAGCTAGTCAAAAATAAATATCTTTTGTTTTCATTTGCGTATTTTTCTATTTTATAATTTTTTAACACAAACATTACATTTTTTTAATATATACCAAATTTGTTTATCCGTTTTATTAGTTAAACTGAACAACTTTCACTAAGAAACTTAGGTCGAAAAAAATGTATAGAGTTATTCATTTTGTATGGAAAGCTTATTTTTTTTTCATATTTCGTCCAAATTTCTTTGTAAAAGTTGATCAGTTATATAAACATGAAGTTGAAGATATCAATAGAAAGTATTCGCAAATTTTGTGTACTGATAAAAAAAAATCACCCGGTGTAATTTTCACGAAAATTGTTTCAAATTGTCATTTTTGGTACTTATTACGAATATTAAATTATGCATACGAATGATTTAATTTTTAAAAATTAAGTGGAGCAACTTTCCCTTAGTACATTTGTATTACATATAGGATGACAGGATGCATTTGTTTGCACTACTAGACCAAGCCCTTAAGAAAATAGTGTTAAAAATTTCAATGAATATAACTAACTAAATTAATAATAGTGTGAGTAAAAACAAAATTTTGTTGTTTTAACAAAATCGCTTTGTTATTGAAATAATTTTTTTTGTTGCAATAACAAAATAGTTTTCTTATCAATAAAATTTGTTACTTGAACAAGCTATTCCGTTGCTTTAACAAATCGATTTATTACTTCAACAAAACTATTTTTTTTAAATAATTGAAAGATTCGGTAACAATAACGAAATAATTTTGTTGAGTGAACATATGATTTTTAATTATTTTTTTTTAAACTATTATTTGTTCTGTAGAATTAAAATTCTCTTCAGTATACAAAAATTTGTCAATATTATAGAAAACGGCTAAAGATAATTACTGGAAATAGAAATTAACATCGAGTCCTGCCTTATCGACTGTAGAGAAAAATTATAGAAAATTTTAATTATTTTCTTACCTTATCGACTATAGATGAAAATTATATAAATTAACAAAAATCATATTTTGCAAATTGAAAAATGGAATAATTTTATCAAATAAGTTAGTGTATTTTCATCGGTCCTCAATAAATCTAAAAAGTTTGAACGAAATCTGGCCGTTTAAAGTGGGTCAAAATCGCGCCCAAAGAAGTCGGTTACAAACAAACATACAAACATACAGGTGAAGCTAATAAAAAGCGTGTAAAAAGACGGACGGAGTATCGCCTAAACATTGAGTGAAGACTATTCCGTATTATTATAGTACTCTTTGAGACTAGTAATGGCGGCGACAAATCCATGTGTGTGTGCCAGGTTGATTGCCAGATGCAATAAAATTACCCCACACTTTAGTATTTTTATTTTTAATTTGTTATACTTTTTATGTGTTCTCTAACTATTAGAACCTATGCATGAATACAATTACTATTTAGCTTTGACGAATCAACCACTGGACGCGAAACCAAAGGAAAATGTATGAAAACTTGTTCAACTAATATTGGGGGGAGGAGAGGTAAGGTCTTTAATTATTATTAAAATAAATAAAATTAAATAAATAAAATGTCAGTTTATAACCAAACAAATAGGAAACATGCTTCATACGATTTCAGTATACATACACTTGAAATTTTCAAATTAACTGTCTTTTATCAGATGTCGAATTGGCTGTGATATTTTTTTTTTATATGGTTGTTATATAAGGGTTAGTATACATGTTTTTGTGTGAAGAAAATGCAAAAACAAATTTGCATCTTGTATGAAATTATTTTATCGTAATTTTAAAATTAATCAACTTTACATCAACTCCCCGACTTTTGGGAGAATGAAATTCTGAAATAATGGCAACACTATGGCAACAGCTGTCCTGATGACAATGGCGGCTGTATTTTTTTCTACAAATTTTGCCGTAATCATTTTGTCATTAAAACATAAAAGAAATAACTTGCTTCCCTGTGGAATGTTGCGACACCATTTAACCACGCAAGACGGCATTTTTTTTTTGTGAAACAGTGACGCAGTTAATCAGTCGGTAGTTCACGACCAAAGAATACTTATACTCTAAAAAAGAGTTCACGACGTAATGGCGGCCGACTAGCTTACTATGGTGAGAGTGCGTGCGTGTCTATTGTCTTTACACGATCGCTAGCTTACTACGGTGGCTTCACGTTGTTTGTTCGTAAAACGGCGTCCGTCTTTTTTTATACGTCCATGGCAAAAGTTAAATTAATTACAACATCAATGCATTCGTCCTGTCTTTGTGGTGTATTTGTCATCTTCTTTAAAATGAAATTAAACATCGTTTTATAGGTTTTCTGTAGATTATTTGGCTTATTTATTTTTTTTAACAAATAATAATTTAACATGTAAGAAGGTGTATAAAACTTCAACGTAACTATGCTGCCAGTATTTTGAAAATGAATTTGGCATTTTTATGGGTAAAACGGCAAAATGGAGATCTTCCTGTTGGCTTTTTCGATCGTGAATTTGATTATACATATTTATTTGTATAGTGCAATAAAAGTTCATGATCATTATTAGACTATTTTAATAAGCATTATACATTTTTTTTTATAACTTGTTTTAAAAAAAAACGTCATAGTCGTTTTCGCTCGCGATTGAATTCATGTGACCTACAGTGCGACACAAAAGAGATGAAAATAAATGAGGGCGCCACCGTCGCTCATATAGCAACACTCTCAGAGGAATAAACCTATAGAGTACTTGTATCGAGCGTATACAATTTACATATATTTGTTTCTCTCTATCTAAAGAAAACGTCGTAAGAAAGAATGAGATAGCTATAGACTACAAGCTACGTTTCAACATAGTCATGGCACCATTTTTACTATAGGTACGTATTTAGATAGATAGAAGGTGATAGTGATGGGATGTGCTTCAATCGATAAAATCGTGAATGCATTTTGCATTTACGGTTTCGTGAAATAATAAATAATAAAAAAAAAAAACAAAATTAATCATAAATTTCAGTTGAATACATTATTTGTTTAATTCTACGAATATAATAAATGCGAAATTATGCGAGAATGGATAACTTTCTCTTTCACTTTTTACTTTTGATCCCGTAAATCCCACAGGAATGGGAACTATGCGGGTTTTTCTTTGAAAACGCATGTATATTAAGTATGTATTTCAATAGTAGTTTCTCATCTATGAGAACTGTCATTTAATCAACCGTTTAATTTTCACATAGTTACACATTTAAAGTAAATGTGTAAAAAAAATTCCAAATAAAAATTCACTCACACACAAATGTATTTATTATCTAAAGGAACAAATAAAAAACGTAAGCGTAAGATTGCACAATTCTTCTAGAGTATCCATCTTGATAACACGCAGGCTCGAAATGCAGTGAACACAATCTAGCAAATTTCGACGGCGTCCAATCTACACGTCTCATGTTTTATACCCATTTTTTATTTAGCTCTGGAAATCTAAAACAAAATGAATTTATTAATAATCTAAAAGAGAAACAACAAACTAAACAGATAAGTCAAATAAAACAACCACGTGGTATTTTTTATTTTCCTGCTGTAGAAAATTTACATCAATTATTTGCTACAACAACTACATATAAATCTGATATAAGAAACAAAATAAATAAATCAACGTTAATATGAAATAGATTTTTTGTCATAAATCGATAATATACGCTAGATGTGTACACACACTACGGTGGTAAACAAAATGCCAAACTTGATAATATTGTGACATTTTTTAAAAATTATTTAATTCTTTTGTATTCCACAACCCCATAAAGTGGGTAAATGTTACAGTTACAACATAAACTTATAAAAAAGCGCTTGATAAAACCTTCAAATAGGGTTAGAACATAAATATTTATCAATTTGCTGAAAATCACTTACCGATGGAAAGATATTTTTTCATTGTTTTCATCCAAAACTCCCATTCGACTAGTAATAGCCGGTAGCTAAACATACAATAGTCATTTTAGCACACTGACAAATAAAAAGAAACACTATACACTTTATATTTTCTAAATATTTCGTTAAAAACACTTGACGCACTGAGCCCACCAGCTGGTTGGAAAACAAACTGACTGCCGGCGCGCTACGTTTGAAGACAGTGCAGATACTCTATCGCTATCTCAATCTGACTTATGCTGTTATTGACTAAGAGTAAGTAGATTAGAAAATATGTATTTTGTTCTGTCTCAATATAAGAACTCTATAGGTTTATTCCTCTGAGGCAACACTGATACTGCGACGCAAGCGATCTTGATACTATAGAATAAAAACCTAAAAATCTATATAATATAATCTAAAATAAATACCGCGATTTAAACCGTTATAATTGTTTCATTGTAGCAATAGTGTAAAGGAGAATGGGCAAATTGGGCCTGAAACTTGGGCTAAGACCAATACACACGAAATATTGTTTTTGTGATAGATCATTACACATACCTTACGAAAAAAATAAAATAAAAAAATAAATCAACCGGGTTCTTGTACAGTCAAGGCAAAAAGTTTTATTCATTTGGCTATTATTTTGCGCACAATAACGGTGTTTTTAATTCGAGTGAAGTAAGTATAAATCTAAATGTCACTGGAGTGATTGAGTTTAACCACAAAAAACGTCTAACTACGCTAAATTATAATAAACACGGTATAGGTACCTGTTACAAAACATAATATTAGTGTATTTCGCTTATTAGAAGGCTTAAGATTAGTACGTATTTGTAAGTGAAAGTGAATTGGAGTAACATAAAGATATTGTCATTGTCTTATAACAGTTATTTATTGCAAAAAATATTATACACAAATAAATAAAACTTGATGTGACTGTACAAAAACCCGGTTGATTATTTTTTTATATATATTTTCCCCGTTATGTATGTGTTATGATCTATTATAAAAACAATATCTCATGTGTATTGGTCCAACTCAAGGGTTCAGGCCCAACTTCCATAGTAAAATGCCCATTCTCCTTTAAGACAAAAATACATTAGTATTTTAATTGACCTACCTAGGTCAAATTTTACTAAAATGTATTTGGAATTAGTTATTTTATAAAAATCGGTCAAGTGTTTAGACTGCAGAGGCGCACATAGAATCAAACATACAAACAAACAAGCATACATGCAGCTCAAACACATTACCCTCTTTCTGGGTCCGTCGGGTAGAAAAAAAACAAGGCGATTTGAAAACTACATATTTTTATTTTTTTTTGTAGATAAATTTTGTACATTAATATAATTCATCAAAATCTAAATATTCTACTCCTTCAAAGGACTGATCATCACTCTGTTTCGAAGTACCTCTCCTATGTTTGGCTGGCGTTGAAAATTTGCCTTCATTTCTACTCCCTTCCTCTACTATCCTGCGTACTGTGCTTTCAGAAACCCCTATAACAAACGAATTAAGATGAATAAAATCAAATAGTACATTTAACATATTTTTATAGTAGCTTAAAACTAAAACTTCCTTTATTTTATTAATTTTTTTTTAATGTAGGAGGCCAGCGTCCCTGCGCTACACTAGTAAGTAGTTAGTAAGCTAAATCTAAAATATGATTTTTTTTCTTATGGTTTGATTGATTAATAGATAGCTGTATGAAAACAATTATCACTATACTATGTAGTAAAATCTAAACTAGGTACTTTATTTGAGGCTGGTTGGATTGGATATAACTTCTTGAATCAAATTGTGCTGGTCGCACTATAAAAACAAGTTTTTGTTTACATACAAATAACCTCAAATTAAATTGCGAAAACGTAATAATCGCCATACATACATACATTAAACACTCGTCACTAATGGAATATTCTATTTTACGTAGTACTGAACAAAAATAAATGGAATCTCACCGGTATATTCTGCTGTACGTTTGTAAACGTTTTCCAAATCAGTCAATAACTTTCCAGCTTGAAATTCGGACAAACACCGAATAAAAACTTTATACACGACATCACGGACACCGCTACGTTTAACCTTTTTCATGATGTCTCCTTTTTTATTTAAATTTCTTGTTCTAAATAACAATTTTATCTCAATAATTCTCCACTTCACGAAAAAAACAACAAATTTTTATTCAACTTGACAGCTACATTGGCAATTCAGGGTTGCCAGGTAATGAAAAACGAATTAGTTCCAAAATAATTAATTTCATCTCTTTTGTGTCGTACTATACGTGATGGATATGATGAAAATAAAATGTCCCATTCTCGACTTAAATCTTCCGCTATTCGCATTCATATATTTTGAAAAATAAAAAATAATATAATTATTGTAGTTAATATTGCATTTTTTTTAATTGAATAAAATTATTTGGTCCATATACTTATATAACTTTAGTAGCTAAGTGCTTTATGTAACAAAATATTTTTTACAATATTATAAAAAATATCATAAACCCGAATTGTCGTTCTGATAAAAAAAATGTGTGCGTGTACTTGTGTACACATGTAAGAAGTGAAACTTCTTTATGACCTTATTTTTCAAAAAATAAGGGATAAGAATCACGCGTGGTAGGGAATAGGGATATGAAAAAGATGGCGCGTAACGGAAAAATGTCACGCGTAACGAAAAAATGTTACACTACATTTCTTTCCAACCCCGATAAAGACGTTTCACTTCAAAAATTTTCTTCTTCAATATTTTTACAATAGTTTTCATGCTTCTTATCTTTTTTTTAACCTTTTATTTTGTTGATTAATCAACAAAAGATAGAAAGATACAAAAAAAGAACATCAGTATCTTTTTCTTTTCTACAATGAGCCGACGAATTCGCTTATTCAGAGCAAACTTTCTTGGACTATCGAAAATAGAGGTCATATCCGATATGTCTACATTTTCGAGACATCTAGACTACAGTTAAACTCAAACTCAAACTCAAATATTTATTTATTCAATTAGACTTCTTATAGAAGCACTTTTGAAACGTCATTACATATTTTAAAATTTACCACCGATTCGGAAAGCAGTATCTACGGAGAAGAACCGGCAAGAAACTCCATAGTTGCTCTTTTAAATCATGTTAGTTTTACAATTTTACAAAATACATATGTAACATCATATATTATAATAACATGCCAAAGAATTGTCCTGTGGTTTTTTCGCGACAACCCTCCATGGGTTTTTATCGTCCACATATTCCTGAATACTGTAGTACGCTCTCTGAACTAGTACATTTTTTATATAAGTTTTAAATTTAGAACTACTAAACTCTTTAATATTATGAGGAATTCTATTGTAAAAGCGTATATCTTGACCCATAAATGAATTTTTAACTTTAGCTAATCGGATAAATGGCATTTCAATTCTATTTCTGTTCCTTGTGCCATAACAGTGTCTATCAGGAGATACCGACTTACACACAAGAGTAGGAACTCTTGTGTGTAAGTCGGCGTTTTTGTGTACATGCAAAATATTATTAAATATATACTGTGATGGTACAGTAAGGATACCAGTATTCTTAAAGAGATCTCTTAGTGAGTCACGAGCACGTAAATTATATATAGAACGAATGGCTCTTTTCTGTAAGATAAATATAGTTTCTATATCTGCTGCCCTGCCCCATAGTAGAATTCCATAGGACATAATACTATGAAAGTAGCTGAAAAGCAGTGACGGTACGGACGTAATGACAGTACGACGCGTTAAAGCTAATTAAAATTGATTATCGCTAGCTTACCGAATGTCCATAGTTTTGAGTGCACAAAAACACATATTTATAATCCATTCTTGTTGTGAACTTGTTAATTTTAAAAGTAAAAGTTAAAAACTATTTTGCATCAAGATTGATGTAAACATTTACTCCCTGTTACTTTTTTTCTTTGATCTACCGTCAATTAAAAAAATAAAGTGTTGCCAGATACAGATTTTGTTTTCCCCATCAAGAACTTTTAAATAAAATTAAAAAATTGTTGTTACACGATGTCGAAGTGTTCGGCTTGCGGAAAATTCGTATCCGCCACGGATGGAGTGAAATGTCTTGGATGCAACAGCTTATATGACAGAATTTGCCTAAAAATTTCGAAAACATCGAAGCTGCCACCAAATTGGATGTGTCCTATGTGCATAAGCAAACAGCCAAGAAAAGACAACACTGAAACCCCTGTCAAAGGTTCGGGTGGGGTATCCTTGGAAGATCCGGCTGGAACATCCGATGTGCAGGTCAGTGTACTGCAAGAGCTCAAACTGCTGCGGAGTGATTTGAAACATGAACTGTCTTGTTTTCGTCTCGAGCTTACCAATATTGGCTCGCGGGTTGATACACTGATGACTATGATTTCGGATTTGAAGCAACGATTAGATGATGTGGAAGTTAAAGTGAGTACGCTTGAAAGCCAGAACGATTCAAGAACAAGTAGTGAGTTTTCTCAATCCCTTTCTGATAGCATTTCTAAGCTGAAGACTGAATTGAATGACCGTGATCAGGAAATGTTGTTGACTAATATCGAGATCACCGGCCTTCCAGAAAGAGAAGGTGAAAACGTTGTCCATCTCGTATCTTTAGTCGCCGCTAAATTGGACATTCAAATAGATCAAAAAGAGATTGTCAGCGCACATAGATGTGGCACTAATTATAATAAGCGAGATATCACTGGGACGCTGTCCCGCAGACCTATATCAGTGCGTCTGTGCCGCCGCTCTTTGCGAGATGAATTTCTTCGCAAAGCACGAGTCCGACGAGGAGTTGATACATCTGGAATGGAATTGCCTGGAACTCCGCAAAAATTCTATGTAAATGAGCGTCTAACTAAATTCAACCGTTATCTATTCCACAAAGCACGTGAGGAGGGTCGCAGGTGTGGTTGGAAGTATATTTGGACAAAAGAAGGTCGAATTTATGCTCGCCGTAACCCTGACTCAACTTCCAAACGGATTCGCTCTGAAGAAGACCTGCCTTTGGTTTTTGGATCTCT
>CAJQZN010019549.1:0-12210 GCA_907164685.1 Colias eurytheme | reverse complement strand
AGCTTGATAGTAATCACTTGCAAAAATGGGCGATGTATCCCGGACTAGAAGTCAAAAGTCAAACAAATAAACAAAATTAAAAATAAACAATTGTCATTCCATTTGCATTGATCATAGGTAGATATTATATATTTTAGTCCTAATAGCACGAAATGCTTAATATTACCTATACTTACAAGTAACATATGTTAATAGCTAATTAGTCCTTCAATGCTTTTATCGTAATACAGTTGATATATCGGTATACATAATACCACAGACTAATAATAATATACTACGTATACAAATAATACTATAGAATACTTCGACATTTGCTTATCCAATAATCCTACACAAAAAATATTTTTCACGTTAATTTATATCTCTCACTGGTTCAATTTGGATACCAATTGACCTCTCTTATAATTATTCATATTTACAAATCCGTCATGCTTAATTAATTAATTAAACAATATGTTGTCACTTTTTCACCGAAACTTAACAAATTAGGCCCTTGACTATGATGTACCTGTCAACACCGACAATCAGTTAATTAAATAAATGTTTTAGCTATAGAATTACATACTAAAATGATGACAATTTGTTTTTCTGGTTTCATTTTTACATTCTGCTTTGCAATACAAACTTGACAATAAAAAAAAATAATTATCTATAACTAGGTATGTTGTCGTTTTATATACCAAAATAATTTGTTTAAAGTTCATCACTATCTTCAACTAAATTAAAAGTCACGTATTTACTGATATTTCTATATCAATAATACTGAAAGAACAGTCGAGAAAAAAACAGGCACTTCAAAACAGGTTTAGTGATGGCTTCGGCAAAACCTCCCAGACTCCACGTGGCGTGAAGTGACCTTTGATTACATGCTTACATGTGAATGACTTGACGAAAACAACATTTTGTTCCCTTGAAATCGAAATAAAAATAGACGAATGGATTGAAAAGAACAAACTAAGCATTAATTTATTTCATCATTTCTTTTGTCTCCTTATCGTTTTTTAGCCCGGAATTGGGTCGCCCGGAATATAAAGTCTTGGTTATTTAGTAATGATGTAACTTTCAACAAACAATATTATTAAATCATTCCTCATAATTAAAATTTAGAAACCCTGCAAATTCAAATGAATTTGAATGCAATACGTCGCTTAGCGTAAGTCCCTCGTACCTAAAAGAAAAAAAAGAAACAATTGTAACTTATACCTTTTCTTTTCTAGGATGGAAAACTGTTAATCGAGACACCAAACACAATACCACCTTGGACGGTATTCGGTCCAGACAAGTACTGCATCGACACATTCGTCTACGAAGATGACAAGGGTGCGCAAACATCGAAATTAGATGCCTTGGTATGCTTTGCAGAGGCAGCGCGTGAGGAGCATCAACTATTGAGCGTTGTGTGTAAGTATTGCTAATTTTTGTATAAATTCCAATATAACATATTTTGTCTTATTTTGTACTTTAACTGGCAGGACTTTTATAAAAATGATTAATTGTATTTTGGAGTACCTAACTATGTCTATATCCGGTCCAAAATTTATTAATAACTTTTGCGTTGCGTTATTTTAAAAGCCATAAGTCACAAAAATCAGTGCAGTTGTTCTCGAGTTGTAACAAGCAAACTATTCGAGTAATACCTTAGTAGTATAGTAAGGTTGACTTCTATAAATAATTTCGACAACAAAGATCGTAAATTCTTGTATATTCCACAAGCTAGATGATTGATTAGTTACTCCAACCGCACGAACTATATTATTTACTTTCCACCATCAATAATTATCATCTTCAAATTATAACTTACTTCCTTAAAATTCCAGGTATGTTAATCTCCTGTGTTTTTATCCTCGTCACCGTGGCTGTGTACTGCTGGCTACCAGAACTACGGAACTTGCATGGAAGGGTCTTGATTGCGTATCTGTTGAGCTTGTTCGTGGGCTTCGTCTTCCTCTCCACCATGAAGATCTTGCTTATGATTGATAACATCTCTCATAACTGTTGCGTTATATTCAGTAAGTATATTTTTGAATTTAAAGTATTAGTATGTTACTCTTAAACATTCGACAATATATTTGTTCTATTAATATGTATTTATTAGAAGTGTGTACATAGAGCATTTGTCGTGGCATAAGCAATAGATGATTCTATCATTGCATTTTACGTTCTTAAACTTTTAATAAGTAGAAATATGTTATTGAATTAATTTATTTAAGTCCTTGATAACATTTTTTTTTTGAAAGACGTACAATTATTTAACAATATACCTACTTTTTATGCTGTATGAAATCATCGTTTAACCTTTATCAATGGATAACACAGCTCAACAAAAAAACAATTTTTTTTTGTTGCCCTGGATATTTCTACAGATTTATATAATTCAAGTACCCAGTTTGCGAATGTAATCATTAAAATTATTTAATTGGCTCTAGTTTTTTTTTAATTTCGATTTTCATATATTAAATTTTCTTACGACCCTTCAGAATACGGGTTAATAACAAGTGTTTATTTTTTTGGTGAATTACGTTTTCTGCACATTTATTCGCTCAGACATAACACTATACTATAAAACTGGCTGTAGAATATCAGAATAATTAATGATTTCTGTAAAAAAATCATTTTTATGAACAACAATGTTCGGTTTGTATTGAGTTGAAGAAACCCAGTAGCACTTAGTCAGCAAAGACGTGGATAGGTATACGAAATTCCCTTGATGTTTTTATTAATAGAATTAGACAAAGCAAATTAATTAGGAATAATTAATAAATATGAGAATTTAGGCCTTTGAGGGAATCTAGAAGTATAAGAAGAATACCCGACGGCCCTACAGGACGGGCGTGTCGAAAATTGATAAAAGATGGAAATTCAACAAAATTTTATAACTGACGCTGAATCTAAATTATGGAGAGATATAGTAATGGTAAATTTAAGGTAAATTTAAAACACCAAATTATAAAGAAATTGCACAACAGTTGTTAAAAAACTTCATTATTTTATGAGCAATTACGAACATAAAGCTACACTTTCCCCACAGTCTCCTAGATAGATATCCAGTAAATCTGCGAAATTTCTGTGTGAAACAGGAAGAACGCATCGAAAAAGAAGTAAAAATTATGGAATAAAGGTATCAGGGTATATGGGATCGTCACAATATGATGGCAGATTACTGATGGTCTATAACAAAACTATTGTCCCAAAATTAACTAAGAAGAGAAGCTTATAAAATCTATTTCCTTGTACTATTTCATAAGTTTTAATGATTTTTCTCTATTTTTATATCCATTTGAATTAAATAAATACTAAAACAAAACAATAAGTAAAACTTTGTAATAAATAAATGATGTTAAACAAAATATGTATATACCTTCTATTTCATGCTGCGTTTTAGAGTCTAATAAGAAAATTAGGATAAAAAAAAACTAGAGCCAATCTACCAAAACCATTAATAGTTTTATATATAATATGCATTAAATTATTCGAAACCACTTTCACATCCAGGGCAACAAAATCATTGTTGACCAGTGTAATCTTTGTAAATAAATTATAACAACATACCTATAACTATATTCTAGTTTTAGGTATGTTGTTATAATTAATTATTTATTTAATATTGAAAATTTTATTCAATAATTGATACGTAATATTCTGATAGTACATAAATTCCGTATAACGCACGCTCATTAGCTTGTCCAAACAATGGTACTATGATCACAAAAATAATTGGCCTTTAAGTATCAATTAATGAGGTGAATGGTTCCCGAAAGTGTAAACATTACGTCTCACGGTCAGCAGAGAATTGGCGGAAACCCAACACTTCCCTTTCATTCAAACCCTTTACGTATTCTTGAAACTGATTTACGTAATAAGGTTGCTGATATGATTCTTGACGACATAATCATATTTAATTTAAGGAATTTGAGATTTCTGACTCTGTCCCTTAGTGACTTCTTAAATTCTTTGACTTGTACATCATCGTCAATCCAGACTCGTTGTTTTAAATTCGTCTAAAGACGAATTAAATCATGTAGGTTCCATTCACGCCCCGGTCTTTAAATCAGGTAAAACAATAACATTATTTAAAATAAATACTAAAACTATTTTAGAGTTGCTTGTATCATGAACTTAATTAAACCATCTTCATTGATAACGTTATTTCCTACTGGCGTTTTTCGTTTATTTATTCTCAAAAATAAATCCGCTACATTCAAACAGTTACGGCATGTTTAAATACAAATTATAACAAATCATCACAACATTTACCGTCGAGACGGATCTCTATTGAGTTAGTGTTAATGACCTCTTAACGCGTTAGCAAGTTCCTATGAAATCCATCACTCTTCTTATTTCGATAATTTCTAGGTATCATAAAAAAGCTATTATCACTTCTTTAATAGTTTCTTGTATTATTTGCTTCCCTTTTGGGAGCCTTCTGGGGGCTGATGATGATGATTATTATTATTATAATACAGACTTTTCAATCATACACAGTATTAAACTAGTTCAGCAGCCGAAAGGGTTCATTATTATTACGTGTATTATTATGTCAATAATTTTTTTTATTTTATAAAGATTAAAACTAAAGATTAAAGATATAAGAACGACAATAATAGATACTGTTGCGATTAAAATGTAGGCACGTTTTAAGATATTCCAACTGTTTTAATGACGAGACATGTTTTCATGGCCAGCTTGAAATTGTTTTGTTTTTCCAACATCATTAAAAAACGCGGGATCCGGTTTTTGTCGTAATTTATTTATTTGAATAAATTCGGTTTTTACAGGGCGTATTTTTTCGAAACTTAGACAATAACTAATTGATAGATAAAAAGAAACAGATCAGAATAAATAAATGATTAATATCGAATATGTTTTAGGACTTTTATTTTTTAAACTAGCTTCCGCCCACGACTTTGTACGTGCATCCCCGTTTTTCCCCGTTCCCGCAAGAATTTCGGGAAATCCTTTCTTAGCGGATGCCTACGTCCTAACATGATTTTGTCAAACTTTGTGTGTGCAATAAATAAATAAATAAATAACATCTACCTGCATGCCAAATTTCAGCCCGATACGTCCAGTGGTTTGCGCTGTGCCTGTGCGTTGATAGATCACTAAGTATATCAGTCACCTTTGAGTTTTATATATTTTTTAAATGAACAAGATATTTTACAGTTATTCACCCTAAATTATAACAGCGATCTCCCACTGTGAAAAAAATTCTTCAAATAATAAAATGGTCTCCGCTAAATTTAATATCTCAAATTCAATTATTAGGAACATCAAATTGATCCTTTATTGCTAATCTTATATATAAAAATGAATCGCAAAATGTGTTGGTAAGCGCATAACTCGAGAACGGCTGAACCGATTTCGATAATTCTTTTTTTATTATATTCCTTGAAGTACGAGGATGGTTTTTACGTAGAGAAAACGTAAATATGTACCACGGGCGAAGCCGGGGCGGACCGCTAGTGGCTCATACAATTGTTCTCAAGTATTGAACATTACATTGAATGTGTCCTTATGGTGACTCATGACTTAATCTTGCATAATAATTAGTGTTATGCACTAGACAGCTAGTTACATGTCTTATGTATAAATTGGAAAAACAATGCCTTTTTCTTGATGAAAAAACATAAGTACCAGATTCGCAAATAATGTAGGTTGATTGATAAAATAAAACTGGGATGGATTTAGTTTATATAAAAAATGGAGTGTGTTCGTATGGATTAAACAATTTTTTTCCTTGTGTATAATTATAAATTACATTTACACGGTTTTCCTTGTTTGATGAATTTGATGTTCATTTATTTATTTATAAATTATATCTAAACAGCAACCCAAAAAAGAACTATTAAATATTTATTTTTTCAAATTTCGTGTAAATACAAAAAGTAGGATGGTCATGAACAGTCGCACAGTTTAAAAATAAAGGAAGCGTGCAACAATATGGTTTTAATAAACACGTAATAATTGTACTATTTGTTATGTGGTTTTATCGCTAAGTAATCGTGATTATAGGAGTACAAAGTATTATAGCTTGAGATTATTAGCAAACGTATAATTATTTTTGTCAAAACTCAAAATTGTCAGAATTGAACAAAATTTAAACGGGACAACGGGACAGGCGCCAGCTTTCAAATAAATAAAGAATTATCAAATCGGTTTAACCAGTCG
The DNA here is from genome assembly GCA_907164685.1 of Colias eurytheme. Classification (NCBI taxonomy): domain Eukaryota; kingdom Metazoa; phylum Arthropoda; class Insecta; order Lepidoptera; family Pieridae; genus Colias; species Colias eurytheme. Next base: position 6,042 of record CAJQZN010019549.1, on the reverse strand, counting down.
AAAGTTCTGAGGTAACAAACCCATAAAATAAATAGTAAGTAGTACCTACATAATGAAATACAGTCGAATTGAGAACCTCCTCTTTTATTGAAGCCGTTTGAAAGCAAACATAACATAAAACATCTTGCCACAGACTAATAATAATATACTAGATCTTGCTAAGGATTTGCATATATGTTTGAAGAGTATCGATGTAAAAAGGGTACCTGTCATGCAAGTTTGAATAATCCAGAAAGATAAGTGGTTAATAATATTATATATGTATTACTTTTCGCTGAAGATGAACATATCAGGTATTTTAGTCACCGAGTGGTTAAGAGTAGGTACAATATTTTGTATAATGTTTACTTTTGAAAGTGACTATATTATAAGATAGGTTAAGGTTTATTAGTAGGTAATAGATATTGATACTATCCTATGAATATAAAATTGGATTTTATTACACTTATCAAAATTAATATTACAGAATAGAGCTGGTAAACAAAACTTAACTTAGTGAACTAATAAAAACCTTATATTTACAGAAAATCTGTATTTCCGTGGGAATTATCAATTGATAAATAAGAATATACAAAGCGGTGACCTTTTAAACAATTCGGATGTTTATACCATTTATCTGATTGACAACAAAAAGTACCAATTTAAAAGTTACGTCAGCGAAATACGTTTTTTCAGTAATGGAAATACCAGTTTTATTTCAATTGACTCTATTTGTAATTGTTTTGATGAAACTCAATCGTAGAGCATTCAGCAGCGTCTTTAAAACAGGGATATAAGGCATATCTAGTTAAAGTAATAATACAGTTGTAGGTATATAATTTTAATATGTTTACGTAGGTATGTAGTAACATAGCAGAAAAATAGAAACTAGATAATAACATATTGTACGTACTGTTAAAACATCCTTCTATCCAATGAAGTCAGGTCGCGCTAGTTAACATTATTATCATTTATCGTTCTATAAACACCTCTCATAATATGTACCTAATATAATCTGATGCTAAGTGATTGAACCTAGCCTTACCTTTATATAGTCGTTAGTACATACTGTCTGAAATTAATAGACTTTAAACATATTCAACCCACATATTCGTAATGGATATACCTAATATTGTGTTTAACTTTTATCAAAAATTCTTTATATTATCTTAACAAACTATGATATTACGTGCGCTCGCTATAGTAAGCAATTACCATTTTTTGTACTTAACCCGCCATTGGTGACCTTATATGTCTGTAAGACCGGGCAGTTAAAGAAACCCAAATATTTTTGTCACCGTTTATCGAATTACACTGTGGTTTCGAGTAGCTGCCTAATTTCGCGCCCTCTACCCTACCCCTACCCCGTGACAGTCACGCAGGCGCACGTTACAGAGTTTTGGCCCCAACCCGGTGCGTGAGACCGGTGTCACCAACTAAGTAAGTCAAATGGTTATTGTGTATTTTTTTTTATTTATTTATTTTGATAAAGCTGTTGTTGTAATGTATAGTTTAATCATATAATTCTATTATTAGTAAGCGTTTTGCTAGATTTGATCGATATTTTACAAGAAATTCCGTGTTTTTTGTTCAAATTGTGAACATTGTCTCAGCATGTCTTACGAAAGTAATCAGCGTCGTCTCGAGGCTCTTTTGCAAGAAGCAGTATCTGATGAGGACAGATTACAAACGTCATCGGAAAGTGGATCTGGAAGTGACTTCGAACCAGATAATTTCGAACCAGATCGCACGTAGTACCAACTTGCTCTAGTTGTTTTGCTGTTGAAGATGAGTGATTTTAGTATTGTATATATTTTTTTTTTTTTGGTCGAAGTATTACCATTTATGTTACTAAATTTTATGTTTTCAATGTCATAAGACTGACTTAGCCTAATTTTATTGTTAAATAATTGAGATTGTTGCTTTATTTTTGAGTTTTAAAAAAACTTTGTTAAAATACTTGAAAATGTTAGCTATTCCAAAGATATTGTCTTATGCTAATAAAAGAGATTTGATTTATGAAATACCTATGTTTTATTGATAATAAAAGATCAAATTTTATATCCATCCCAATGAAAAGTAGCATGAACCGCAAATTACAGAAAAACTCGTAATCAAAAACCCCGGTGCGTGAGACCGGGGTCACCAACGGTGTAAGTCAAATTCACGTCACCAATGGCGGGTTAAATAGATGCGTTGTTGTATTCTGCCACGCGCCGGTCGCCAACCTTCAAAATACCAAGACGAAGCTTAAAAATGATGTTTACAAAGTTATTTACATCATCTTCTAAAAATTACGACCTCAAATGTCTTTTTAATGACTTTTATGATTAGACGAGACAAACGAAACAAAATAATGGGGCACTTCAATAATATTAAAATCTTATTAATTTACGATTGCGTTTAATTTATGACGATCTCAAAGAATTTTGTTCTTAAAATGGATCGTTAATCCTATTGTTTATGAAATGATTTCTGTAGCTTTGATTTTTTTTCAGCCTTCATCATCTATTTTTTCCTGTTGGCCGCATTCTTCTGGCTGAATGTCATGTGTTTTGACATTTGGTGGACGTTCAGGTAAATTTGATAATTTGATGTTACCTATAAATATCGAAATATCCAATCATGTTCACATTCAAGTAAAACTTCACACCTTACATATTTTAATTAGCAATAATTATGTTACACTTCACTGCTATCTTAATATAATGCATTTACTTGTTCAAGCAACATAGTACACTTCACATCTGCAATAAAATATATAGGTAACTAAGTAGTTATAAAAAAATCATTTTTAATGAATTACCTACATAAATTAATTCGTAGATTAAGCTGACCGCTATGACCGCTCAATGATTATCTTGACACCCCTGTTCATTAAGACGAAATAAGCACACCCTTGAAAAAAAAACTTTGCTGCCCTCTGTACGTAACGTGTGCCCATTGTAAATATGCTAAATCATGTTTTTTTTTTCAATTTCAGCGGAAAGCGGGGTATGACAATGGAGAAGATGTCACTAAGGGCTCGATTCTGTGCCTATTCATTGTATGCGTTTGGAGGTCCCACTGCCTTCACTATTCTACTCGCTTCGTTGGAATTTTCTGACCTATCTCCTCATCCGTTGTTACCTTTGATTAGGCAACAAGGCTGCTTCTTATATGGTAAGTTTGAGCTTTATTTGAAAGTTGGACGCGTTACCTGGTTGTAAATACTTGAAATGCACTGAATAGAACGTTGTGTACAGTTCTGTTCACAGATACATTAAGCCCTATTGCAAAGCACAAGAAACATATACAGGACTAAAAGCTTTTGTAATTATTGTAAAACAAGACATCGAATTTTGATCCTGAACCCGTGATTGGCCATATTAATTCTCATGCACTTATTTTTTGAAAAGTTTTGTGTACCAAAGGTAAAATTTTGAAAGGTTTTGTGTTCACCAACATACAAACTATCTAATACCTGATATAGAAATAGAATTATCTAAAATCTCTAATGATTTATCACAGTATTGATTACATCATTTAACATATAAATTATTTTTTATTTCAGGTAAAAGCCGACTCCTGTACCTGTATGGTCCAATCGTAATTCTGTGTATTTCAAACATGGTATTCTTCGTTTTAACCGCCTTGAAGATAACTCAGATCAAACAACAGACTTCAGTACTGAAGTCGAAGGAAAGCGCGACTCACGACTCACATAATCATGATAAACAGAGGTAACATTAGTATTGACATTAAAGCGCGTCACACACGGTGAAGACACTATAATATTTTATCTTAAGATACTGTTATATTTTATATTATAGTATCTTAACGCATCCGGTATCAGCGTTCGGACCATCATTTTTCTTTTTGTCATTGCGTACTAAGACTTCTGTAGAACCGCCATCCTCCCGTCCGATTAGGGCCCTTCTGGCCTCCTCCACTCAAGCGACAGCCCAAGCCGAGGTTCGAGATCCCCGTGGCGGGGGGACGCCCTTGCGCATGTCGCTACCAGGGTGAACCTTCAGTTCACCCCCGCGTCCGCGTTAAAATGTAGAAGCCCTTCTGGCTAACATTGAGAGACACCACACAAAAAAAAAACCGCCATCCTGTTACAAATGACCCACAAAATTTCGCGTCATTTGTAACAGGATGGCGGTTATACAGGGGTCTTAGTACGCAATGACAAAAAGAAAAATGATGGTCCGAACGCTGATACCGGATGCGTTAAGATACTGTAATATAAAATATAACAGTATCTTAAGATAAAATATTATAGTATCTTCACCGTGTGTGACGCGCTTAAGATAGACAAGAATACAATATAGTTTAAAAATGAAATACATAGATTTTTTTATACTTTAAAATATATTTTCATCACAGAATAATAATTCACATTTCATCTACCACCATCGCCAACTTTTTCCAGTCTTAAATTAGTTATAATTAGACCTACGTGATGGTTTTACAACTTCAAAATACGTTCTATTCCAAGGTGTAACAGTCGAAAACTGACCCTTAATAAAATGGATGTCAAAAATATATTATTGTACACATTTCAGGCTCTGGCTGTTCGTCAAAATCCGCCCTTGGTAAAATTTATTTAATAAATTATTGTCATACATATTCCAGGCTTCTTCTCTACGTCAAGCTATTCATTGTGATGGGAGTGAACTGGTTTCTAGAAGTAATTAGCGCTATCTACCCAAAGGCAGATGCTCTCTGGAAATTCACAGATGCCTACAACGTTCTTATTGGCCTTATTATCTTCATCATTTTCGTTTGCAAGAGAAAAATCTTCCGTCTCATCAAAAAGAGGTTTGTAATATTTTAATTTCAGATTTTTTTATTTAAATTGCCTTTATAAGTATTAGGAAAACAGCCGATATTCAAAATAATAAATTGTTGAGTGATTTATGTAGGATCAAAGAAAGATTTCATCGAAGCGATACAGAATTATGGAATACCAATCATATAAGTGGAAGCAGAAGTAACTTTAAGGATTATAGACATAGAACCAGTATGGAATCAATACGAACAGATAACGGTTCCAATAAAGTTGTCCATACAACAATTATATAAAGACTGATATCTAATAATGTAAATAAGAAAACGTAGAAACATTTTAACATGAAGAAACTATTAAAAGTTAACAGTGAAGATTCCAGTGACGACAAACTCAGATGAAATTCACATAAATAAAAAATAAATAATAATAAAAGAATGCAGAAAGACAGAATATTATATTAGAAATACTAAGTTCCTACGCAATAATATCGCATATAAAGAAAAATTCAATGAAGATGAAGAAAATATCCCAGAACTACACAATAAATACGATTTTATATAAAAATAAACTAAAGGTACGAGAATAAATGAATATCGGCTTTCGGTTTATGGATTAACTGTGGTGTAAAGAAATGCTGAAAACTAACAAAGGAATCATTTTCTTAATACGACGTGAATACATTCATTCCTTGGATGATCATTAATTGGCATTTAAATATATGAAATTCACAGGACTACATTTAGGTTTAAATTTCTTCATCTCTATAAAACTGATAAAGGAACAGTAGTCAATAATCAATGTATAATTAAGAGTTTGTAGCTAATTGTTTGGTAATAAGGCCAAATAACTTTATACATGCCATTTAATGAAAAGATGTATTCTCCAACCTTTTTTCACTTACAGAAAGTCCAGCCTCTTAAAACTCTTATGCCCAAAAAATAAATATTAAGATCTTCTATAAGCGCTACAGTTTCCTTTGGCATTGTGACTCTCAATGGCTTTTCTTTAGCAGTTTTATGGATTGATTCATATGGGACTAAAGGAATGCATGTGTAAAATAATTTAAAAGCTATAGTTTCCAGAAACTTCTATTGATTGGTCATAACCGTTGCTTTGGACCTATCTTTCGACTTCTTTCTGGACTTCATTGGGGCAGATTTTTACTATTTCTTTTGGTTTGTCTTCTTTCATCTGGTGTTCTCTTACATTATATTTTATTTTTCATATCACATGTTTTTCTCCTCTGGTATTTTTCATAGTCAATGATAATTTATATTGTGCACTTG
>CAJQZN010019546.1:0-14605 GCA_907164685.1 Colias eurytheme | reverse complement strand
TCTAGCACAGGTTTATACCTAGTTGAGGCGATCGTCGAGTTCAAATTTTATTGTGTTATGTATTACTTAGTACTAAATAAACGATTTTTATTTATTTTTTTTTATTTAACTTGCCTCCACCATAGAAAACTTAATAGTATAATATTATTTATTATCTGTGGACTGTGGTAGTATTAATACATCTCTACTTACTGATCACTTAAACATAATGGTGGATTTATCATTTATATCAAACGAACATAGAGCTAGAGCAAGAGCATTCTTTAATGGTCTTTTGGTGTAAACAAAAACTCGTGTCAACTTTTTCGGAAAGTAAAGTTCTTTTTTATTATATTTAATTGTATGGTCGGATATCATTAATGAACCGGTGCCAAGAAGTACACTTATTATTATATCTTTTACAGATCTGGGATACAGCAGGCCAAGAAAGATTCAAATCCCTCAGGACACCTTTCTACAGAGGGACAGATATATGCATATTGGCATATGCAATAGATGATAGAAGTTCGTTTAATAATATAAAAACTTGGTTGAACGAATTCTTGCACTATGCTGGAGTTAAGAATGGCATTGAGAAATTCCCTTTTGTTGTGGTTGGTAATAAGGTAAGCCATTTGATTTTTGATATAACATTATTCATGCAAAATTTAACCCACATAGAAGTGATAGTTTTCAGTCAGTAACAGTCCTTTAAACCTTGTATTTTTTTTTAATTCATGATCACTGACTTTTTCGTTCTTAAATTTGGATTAAACAATTGGCTAAGTGTGAGTTGACAGTATTTTTTTTTAATTTTTTGTTTATTGTTACCTTGCCAGTTATGTTATGATGTTTTCCTTCACCAAATAATCATATTTTATAATAATTACAGTCAGATGTATCGTCAAAAGACAGGGAGGTATCGTACGAACAGCTGAAGCAGTGGTGTGAACAGAACAAAATCGGAACTTATATTGAGACATCAGCGAAAACAGATAATAATGTTGTGGAAGCATTCTCTTTGGCTGTTCAAAGGTAAATTTAATGGTGTTTTAAGTTATTCCTTAGCAATGCTCACATTGATCTTCGTAAAATAAATACATTTATCATTTATTTTTATTATTTATTGAGGGTACTTAAAGTATAAAATTATATCAAAAGTTCTGTCTCAAAATTTTTTCTTAATTCAATAAATAAACATTTTTTTTATATCTAAATATCGCTCCTAAAGCATGTTTCTAATCTATTAATATTAAATTTGTAAATGTCTATTTCAAGAAACTTTTTAACTTTTCAGATGGGCTAATTTAGAAGAGAAAGCTGAGAAAGAGCTACGCATATTACACCATCCCGATACAGTGACACTACACGGTTCGAACACGAACAGCGGCTTCCGAGCGACTTGCTGTTCTCGGTTCATGGACGTATGAACCATTTTCCCATAGCACATAATGTACCATACAGTTGAAACAGATTACATATCATGAGGTATATTGACGTACAACCATAGAGAAACCATAGTTTTGTATTTCAGAGTGACATTGACAGCTTTTGCAAAAAAAAAATAAGAAAAATATAATGCTGAAATGTTCTTAATTTGAATTTAAAGTATCTTAAAATTTCGAAATTAATAAAACATGTATGTTGGCGAAATAAAACGTTTAAGTTTAAAGAATCTGTTCAAATATAACTTTTCTTTGCATATGAAATAATAGAGATAACAACATCAGCATTTTCTGATAAGATAAGAAAATTGTCTCTGGAATATTTTTATTCCTTTAATCTCTTAGCAAATGCATTTACTGCAATGAAAATCCAAGTCTTATGAATATCTTTGTTTTGCAAATATAACTTGTATTGTTCACAGATAGATTACTTCATTTTATTGTATTTTATAATTATTTACTTTTGCAACGGTCTTATTTAGGTAGGTAGGTATTTTATGTCGAACATTCCAAAATGTATTTCTATAGTTTATGAAATTACTTAAAAAGTAAATTGAAACTCTTATTTCTACGTATTGTAATTATAGATTTCGACTCCAATTATATCGGAGTCGAAGGGTTTTAAATCTTTTAAGTATTTATTTTCACATTGTAACAATTATTTAAAAAACATTTTAAACGTCATATATTTGATCACATCTTGTAATGGTTAGTGGTAATTAAAAATTGTAAATTTAAACTAAGTGCCTAGCTTCATCTATTTTCTTATAATATAAAGCTGCAGAGTTTTTTGTATGTTTGTTTGAACGCGATTCCAAAAATTATTCACTGTTCGATATGTATGTGATCCCTAAGTGATGTATGTACCACGGGGAAAGCCGGGACGAACCGCTAGTATTAAATAAATAGTTACCACAAGAAATGAGGTGTGCACAAAAATATATAATTTGCACAAATGAATGCAGGATTTGTTAATGGCCTTATACTTGCTTCAAATCTACCTCTTTGTGATGTGGTATATTGCTTATTTGCTTAATATTTAGTACGCATCATATTTTTTACATAAAATAATAAAAACAGGATACGCTGGTCGGTCTTGACTCTCGAAATAAGGTTTTATAAAATTGATAACGGTAAGAAAGGAAATTTTTGTAAGAAAGTGTATATGTGTATAGTTTTGTTAAAGACATATTTAAATTTTATTTTATTGTATTTTTTTTAAACTTTCATTGTATTTAAATGGCTGTATTCATGAATTTTTGTTTCTTATGACTTATTAATGCGTACTAAAAATTAAGTAATAAATTTATTTTAATATTCAATAACATACTTATTTTTTTTACTTATTGCAATGTACATAGTTGATAGTTATTTGCGATCTGTATATAATGGTATTATAACTTTGTACCGGTTATTCTATTGCTTTGGTACTTAGTCTCGAAATATATGCATTTATATGTGTATACGAAAATAATTTTACAGTACTGAACACAAGTTTTTGTATATTTCTCTTTCTAACGCATAAATTGCCTTTAGAGTGAGCAGGATAGTATATGTGCACGTAAAAGCAGTTTTGTTAGTTCGATGGCAGAACGGAAAAATAAGAATGCTATCTTTCTCGCTCGAATGGAAGGTATTTTAACGTAGTAGAAAGAGACAGACTACTTTTTTTATGAGTATGAAGAATTATTGAAAATATCTTGAAATAATTGACTAATCGTGTAACTTCAGAGAGAAAATTATTGGGTAATTGAGTCTACACCATAATTATTAACGTAATAATCTCCCTTTCATATACACCACTAGTTTTTAATCAGTACAAAAAATTTTACAGGGTGTTAAGTATCTTTAACCAATCATACTTGTGTAAGAAATAATTAAAAACACTAACAAACAGAAATGTCCCAAAATTGTCCGCATAAATATGTAAAAATTGTTAAACCTATAATTTAATCAATGACCCACACTAGATATTGTGTTGTAATTTTCTAGCGTACGATTTCGAGTAGGTCCGCCGGCTCCGCCGCACAGATCCATTGATAAATTCCGGCAAACTAGGCATGGGCGTTGAATCAACGGACTAGTTAAATTAACCGTCTATGTACACTCAACGATTCGACTAGTCCATCGTTCATCAACGGACTAGTTGAATTCAACGACTAAACAAAAGAGTCGAAACGATCGTCAACGCGTCCGCGACGGTTAACTCTTCGACGTGGCCGTATAATAGTCCACCGTAGACGGCTAAACGACTCGTCGTAGACGGCTCGACGCGTCGCGAGTTGATAGTTCAATATTTTTACCGTTAATTCCGTTTGACTTTTAATGAGATTACTATGATCAATGCTCGAAATATTGAAAAAAAAGGAGATTAATTTGTATTAATTTGATATTATTGAATTGTCTTAAAAATCTAAGATATTTTTTTATTCGGTTAATTTATTACATATCATAAGGATTACCTACTTATAATAATATATTGAATAATGTTAAAATATCGACTATAACTAACGACTTAAAACGACAAGTTAAAACATAAACAAAAACTTGGTGATAAATACCTATATATGTAATTGTTAAAAAAACAGCTCTGACTTTTTCTTTACTAGAGACAACCCTGACATTGAACTCTTTGAAAATCTATAATTCGTAATAACTTCGTTGTAAGAATGTGGAATTTTACATGTAGGTAGAGTGTAGACCTCAATTCAAGGTAACGAACGTTCGATCACCAATACCGTCGCGCGTCGGTCGACCGTGTCAATTCGTTTCAGTTTACACATCGACTAGTCGAAGATTTTAACTAGTTGATCGACTAGTTGATGAACGACATTTAACGGTCTAGTCTCGTTGATGAAAAATGCGTCGACGACCCATTCCTACGGCAAACTCGCGTCGAAGCTCCGCCATTCCTCACCCCGCCACCCCCTTTCCCTCTGCGGCCTGCGCCCGCGTCGCACCCCAACGGCCCCCCGCTCCAACGCGACATTCGACAAACAGTGCCAAATTGTTAGCGGAAGTGAAAACTTGCTTTTTTTCGTCGCGTTTGTTTACGTTCTTCCCGGTACGATGTCATATCAATTCACATCACGGGATTATGCTTCGTGCGTTCTTTTTGAGTGGAGAAAATGCGAGTGCAGCAGTACGTATGTACAGATAAGAAGTACCCGAGTCCCGAACGCTCGATCGCCAAATGTACGAACTGTGGTAAATGCTTACCAGCAGGCGTTGTCACAAAATGTTTTCGTGTAATGTACTAGCGTATTTTGAAGAGGATCCTCGACGTAGTACGAATGTCGAATAACGCTGCGGTTCATGAATTTCTCACAGCGGAGTTTGGAAGTCAGTGGATCGGTCGAGGCGGGCCTGCAGCTTGGGCTCCTCGCTCACCTGATCTCACACCCTTGGACCTCTTTTTGTGGAGTGAAATTAAGTGAACAAAAGTGAGCCGGTTAGTGTCGAACAATTAAAACAGCGCATATTGGATGAAGTGAAAAGACAAAAAAACGTACTTCTCTCGTTAAAAAACAATTTAATAAAACGTTCACGTCTGTGTATTGACAATGGTGGTGGACATTTTGAAGGACAATTGAAATACTTGTAAGGTTAGTTAAGATTATTGTAAATACCAGCTGATTCTAACTTCTTAAATACGCCAAAATCGTTTTTTCTTTCATTACAAATTAGGTATTGTAAAAACAGCTGATTCTAACTTCTTAAATAGGTACGCCAAAATCGTTTTTTCTTTCAATACAGATTAGGTATTGTAAATAGAGCTGATTCTAACTTCTTAAATACGCCAAAATCGTTTTTTCTTTCAATACAGAATAGCTTATTTTATTTTGATATTGTTTGTTTTGTAAGTACATACCTACGTACCTATTTAATTTATTGTAAAAAGTAATTATGCCGGTCCTAAGCCTGGATGAAGTACCTATGAAGGGGAGATTTGAATTTAGGAATTAAACTAAATAAAGTTAGTAACTACCTACATGTCTTGTTTCATTTTATTGTCCAAGGTTAGGTAATACTATCAACGAATACTGCCCACCAGAGACTAAAGAGCAGTAACAGCCCTTTTGTGATTTTTCGTTTTATTAGTGATTCTGAAAGCGGGTTTCTTAAGCTTTCTATTGAATTAACTTACCTATTTCTAAGACTATAAGAATGGTTTTTATTTAACAGTTTTCACTTACTGCAAACGAAAAAAATTAACAATTTGGCGTGATTTCCCAACTAAAATACAGTATAAATTATACTGCAGATTAAATTTTAAGGTTTCATAACAAAAATGCAGTAAGCAATATAATTTTACAGTTCTTTAGATAGTTTTATATTTCTGGAAAAAAATTAAAAAAAAAATTAATACGCAGTAAAATTTACCGCCATACAAGCTATTTTTACTGCAAATTAAGAAAATACAATTTATTGTCACGAACTCCCAACTACAATGCAGTAAAATCAAAGCTTGTCGCATTTTAGTTGTGAATACTTAACATTCTTTTATCATTATAAACTGACTAACACGCAGTAAAATACAGCATTACTGCAGATTAGTTTGGATAGCATAATGACACAGATATGATTATTCCTAGCTAAAGTGCAGTTAATGTTTTAAATACTGCAACTGTGAACTAGCTATTTTTCTTACTGCACTAGTAAATTGAACACTTTTTTCTTAAAAAACTAACTAAAATGCAGTATTTTTTTGACCTTACTGCATGTTAGTTGGGTTTCTTGACAAAATAACTGATCCAAACGCAGTAATAGGGCTTTTTGCTGCATTTTACTAAGTTTAAAATGGTATTTTTTACAAAAAAGGCTATGCAGTAATAGGCACCAAAAAGAATAAATGGCCATAATAAATTCAGTTATTAAGATATATTTTTTTTTATTGCTTTAACGTGTGAACCTATGCCTTTACAACCTTTCTGCATTCAAATTTTTTTGCTTATCATTCTGTTGATTTTTTAAAATCAATTCTTAACTTTAAATGCGTTTTACTCGAAATCGTGATTTTGCTGTTACTGCACTTTAGTGTATGGTGGGCAGAATAAGTCAATGAACTCTGCAATGTGTCTATGATTTTAGTGAGACTTTCTTAAATAAACAAATGGTTATATCTTTGCTATTTATCGATATTATGTAATTCTTACATCATACATATGATAATAATGTATTCGCTTATATGTCCTTAAAGTTTTTGTACTGATTAAAAACTAGTGGTGTATAGTTCGGGATACATCGCCCATTTTTGCAAGTGATTACTATCAAGCTAATTTTTCGTGAGTAGCTTTATTTTGATGAGATGCCCAATAATTTAATGTATGAAACTCTCGATTGTGGTAGCTTACAGAGGTAACAAGGATAAAAATTTTTGATTTGATGGTTCTCAAATATTTATTACGCAATTTGTAGGACAATATGTCTGTTGGATTATATAAGTATTAAATAAGTGAAAATAAAAAAATCTGCTGGTTAGTAATCATTTATGATGACTTCGTTATCGATACACATTGGAAAGGGGGACTCTTTGATCAAACCATAGATTTTGTAGGACAAATATTTTTTCGAATAATTTAGATAATTATCTTGAGATTGAACAAAAAAAAACCATTCAGTTAGTAATTAATATTTGAGAACCATCAAATCAAAATATTTTATCCTTGTTTCCTCTGGTAGCTACCACAATCGAGAGTTTTGTACTTACATGAAATTATTGGGCATCTCATCAAAATAAAGCTACTCACGAAAAATTAGCTTGATAGTAATCACTTGCAAAAATGGGCGATGTATCCCGGACTAATAAGATCAGAATAAAATTAATTATTAAAAATTTGGTTGTTATAGTTAATGATAAAAACTAGAATTTAAGGAAATTATTGTAATCTTGCACATGGGCTTTAATGTAATGTAGTACATCACGCAGTATTTATAATGAATTCATGCTTTGTAAAATTATATTTGCTTATTATTTGTTGGCAACTGCTTAAATTTTATCGCATAATAGATTTATGATAGCGTATGTTTGTAGTTTAATATTGACTTATTTAGTCGCACCTCTACAGTGCATTTACATCAAACGAACATAGAGCTAGAGCAAGAGCTGATCTTTTAATTCAAACGAAAACTCGAAATCAGTGTTGTTCAGTATTCGAACATTGCATAGAATCTTTTTGAACGCACTAAGAACATCAAAAGAATGCTCTACGCCGCGCCTGTTTACACTAAAAGAATTTTATATAGTGGGGTTAGAATGGACATTCGCACGCTTGATGTAAATGCACCTTTAGATTTTACGAAGTTGTTGTAACTTTATATAATTGTTTAAATGTTAAATATGTTTGATTTGTTCGAAGGTTAGTGTTGCACATGTTTAGGCTATAATTATTCTTTAAATTGGTTGTGGGAGTTTCTAAATTGTAAGAGGAAATCATGTATTGTTCATCAAAATGAGATTTTTGTTTGTTTACTTAATACTAGTGCACTATAGGTTAACGTGGAAAAAAAGTAATTCCATATACATAATACAGGTATATAATATGTACCAGACATATAGGAAAATAATATTTCTATTATTATAAACCCATAAATCAATTTCCAAAAATAATACATTTTAGAACTGATAATTTAGTAAACAGGTAGAACCAATCTTTATGGCAGTTCAGAAGTTAGCCAAAAGAATGTTTGTGCAATGTGACACTTGATTTTACGGCTCTATAAAGATCGGTTCTATCTGTATCTAGATTCATGTAAGGTTGAAAAACGTTTATTTCTGTCCATTCCAAAATTGTACTTTACATAATTTTCAGCTCTCATAATCTCACGCACAATATTGTGTTTTTATTGTATGTACAGTTTTCATACTTGTCGTAAATTCCCGCCAATTCCCTACCGTCATCACGCGTAATTGACACACGTCACACACACCATCCAGCCAAACTTATTATAAACTCTGTTGTAGGTATAATTTTTATTTTGTATCACTTCTAGCGAACATGTGCATGTAGAATATAAAATATATTTATTTTGCCGCGTAGCAGCACATAATGCACTTATTTCTTAAGTTTGAAGTTTAAGCTGTGATGTTTAACCTGTAATGAGGATCAGAATAAAAATATTTAAGTTATTTTTGTTTTATTCATTGTCCCCTTGATAGTGGTGTCAGGTGTGAATGTAAAACGATATTCGAAGGAACGTTAAATTAGATGGAAATGCTTTTGGAAATCATCCCTGCGTGGCTCATTCCTAAGCTATTAGGTAGATATTATGTTCGAGAAATCGGGAGAAATCGCTCTAGTATGCACCCACCTTTGAAAAAAAATAGAACTAGTAAAGTGATTGGTTTATCGATAGTACAGATAATACACTCACCGGCACGGAATCTTGGCCACTTACAAATTTGCCGATAAAAAAAGCTTGAAGTGTTTTTCACGATTTTTTTGTATGCAGATATGTTAACATATTATTTGTTAAATTTTATGGTAAGAAATCATTAAGTTTGAGAATAATATTTTACCACTTTTTAAGAGTTACTCGAAATTTGTGTTTTGTGTGGTTAAGCCGAAGTTACGAATTGTTCGTTTTAAACTTTTTTCGATATCGTTTATGCCGTTTTAAGATATTGTTATTGTTGTACTGTAGTCAATGATCATAACAAACAATAAAAAATGCCTTTAACATCTGAACAACCTGCTCAGGCCATCATAATGTTAGACCAATGACTGCCGCAATGTAAAGTACCTAATGTACAGTACGTACCACGTTCAGCGATGCACTATGCATGGAGAAGATACCAGGAGACTGGCAGCTACACGTGCAGACCAAGAAATGAATGCGTGAGGTGCACATCAGCTCGAGAAGACCCGTTTATTGTTCAAGAGATACTCAGAAATGGCTTTCTGACAGTTTTTGAGATACGCCACCGGCTCTAAAACACCAGGATCATAAATGTGAGTGAGCAATCGGTGAGAAGACTAATGAAGGAAGTTAATTTGAAGGTTTGCAGACCAGCACGCCGTCCAGAACTCCTCAGACATCACAGAGAAGCACGTCTTCCTTTTGCACTAGAACATGAAAACTGGACCCACAGCCAGTGCGCTCGTGAGGTGTTCACAGATGACTGCTAAGGCACTTTACGAGCTTCTGATAGCCCAGAGTCAGTATAGAGGAGACGAGAAGAGAGGTTTTTACCCATCACCACACTCAAACTGCGATTTTTCATGGAGGCTCAAAAATGGTATGGGGAGGTATAAGTTCCGATGCTCGCACGGAGTTAGTTATCGTAGATAATGGCTTAAATTTGATCAGGTACATCGAGGAAATTCTCCAGGAACATGTTCAGCCCTATTACAGGTTTATCAGTGAAGAAAACTTGCTACTAATACACTATAACGCACGTCCGCGTGACGTACGACGCGTATAAGAGTACCTTCAAGAGGTTATTATTGAAAAATTGGAGTGGCCAGCTCGTAGCCCGGATCTTAATCCAATAGAACACATCTGGGACATGCTTAAAAGAAACATAAAGTTCGATTCCAACCCAGCACCAATGTTAAATGAGCTTAGAAATACAGCTGGGGCCGTTTGGTACACTATAGCTCAAGTGGACATCAAAAATGTCTTCTGGAGTATGTCAGACTAGATGCAAATAGTGTTAAAGGCAAGAGAAGGAAACACCCTATATTAAAAGGTTCAATTTTTTTTTATGGAAACGTTCTTTCTAATTTTTGTGCATTTTTTAAGAAATCATTAAAATTTCACAGGAAAAGCGTAAATTCTTGTTTAATTCATATCTACGCGGTAGTACTTCTTATAAACTTCCAATTAGTACTAAAAGTTAGTAAAAACAATAAAGTAACTAGTTTTGATTAAATTTTTTATTGAATTTTGTAGTAGAAAAGAAATAGTGTTATTTTACGCAAAAATTTGCAGTGGCCAAGATTCCGTGCCGGTGAGTGTATATTACTATTAGTTGTAGGTCAAACGATAGTAAGTGGTAAAGCTATGTTTTGTTAAATTTAAAACTGATATATACAGGGTGTAGGTAATCGTTAAGTGTGCACAAGCGATTATTCCATAACTATTGCAGATATCAAAAAACTTTAAAATGATATCGAAATTACCTAATGAGTAAAATGGCCATAGTACATTTTTAAAAATAAAACGAGAAATACCAAAAATATTATCCTCAGATTATGTATGTATTCTGACTCGCATGTTTAATGTAAGTAGGGACATGGACGAATATAATGTAGGGATAAGGTAATTTCAAGATAAGAAATAAAACAAAATAATTACCCAGAACAATTTTTAATAAATATAATATTTACTTACAATACGCGTACATCTTTGGAATTTATCACTATCATCAATTTTGATACATGAATGGTTACATACATTTTTCGTTACAATCTTGTTACAATCATAAACACTAAAAATATAATAAACATTTAACTGACATTTAAACCAATCCACTGTTTATTTATTATAATTAAATTACAGAAATATACTTACTACCATGGACGTATAAAAAAAGACGGACGCCATATTACGAACAAACAACGTGAAGCCACCATAGTAAGCTAGCGATCGTGTAAAGACAACAAACACGCACACACTCTCACCATAGTAAGCTAGTCGGCCGCCATTACGTCGTGAACTACCGACTGATTAACTGCGTCACTGTTTCACAAAAAATATTTAAAATGCCGTCTTGCGTGGTTAAATGGTGTCGCAACAGTACAATTTTAAATAACAAAACACAAGGGATTACATTCCACAGGGAAGCAAGTTATTTCTTTTACGTTTTAATGACAAAATTATTACGGCAAAATTTATAGAAAAAAATACAGCCGCCATTATCATCAGGACAGCTGTTGCCATGGCAACATGGCGCACACACATGGATGTTTCGCCGCCATTACTAGGCTTCACTCAATGTTTAGGCGATATACCGTCCGTCTTTTTTTATACGTCCATGCTTACTACTAAAATTATGTAAACTCTTTACCCTTACAGAATTCTTGGAATATTTGTCTCGTATTGCAATTTAAATGTACAAATTCAAGTTATTTTTTGTTCTTGAGTTCAGTATTGAATAAAGAACAGGAACAGGAAGATTTACTGAGCGTATTGCTTTATCGTTTAAACTAATATAATATTTCGATGATTCACCTAAAACTAATGATTAAAGATATGTCAGTAGGTACCTATTTATAACTAAAAGTGTCTTCAGAAATTAATAATCTTGGGCCTGCATTATCTATATTTTATAGAAAATAGAAATATGAATAAATATAAAATATACCATCAAAACACTATTTTAAATTATTATGCACTTTTTTAAGACACTAACACTTAACACTTCCAAGTTCCAAAAAAAAAACATTAATTATTGTCATTCAAACCGTTCCAAATCTAAATTTCCCGCTAATATTTGTTCTGTCACTTTTTTTTCCATCACACAGACCCAAAAAACACTGCGATAAAAATGGCACAAGCAGACCACAAAGTAAATTAAGCTTAATATTTTATAAAATATTTAAATGATGAACAATTATTAAAAAGAATACATGAGCGTACACACAAGACCGTAGACTATTGGAATTAGATTATTTTTTTTGCTGTAACGTAATATTTTACGATGGGGTTTCATCTAAAGATCTTAGAAATCTTTTTTGCATCAATAACTGTTAATTTTATCTTACTATGGTATCTTACTATGGTTGATGTATGCATCAAATTTAAACATGGTGCTATGTTCTTAGTTGGATCGCATAGCGCTAAATATCCCATACTTAGATAGCTATGTTATATACGCCCATGTATGAAACTCTCCAATCTTTTTGACCCGGCTGAAGTTAGGCGCGATTCGATGTGGCAACGTAAAATATCCACTACCCCCACAGACATACATGTCTGTGACTACCCCATAGTAACAAGAACTACCAACATGAGCAAGATGACAGTAGTACCAACATTCAGCCCGCTCAAAAACTGTATAAACTATATCTTCTATAGAGGTCTCCTTGCTTTAACCATCTCTTCGCTGACTTCCCATAGCTTTTCTTCCTCCTCTTTCGTGAAAGGATACTTGGAGGTAAATTCAGCGCAGTCGCGGTAGAATTTACCGGTTTGTCCCTCAATGCTGTAGTCGGACGCCGCGTATACTACCGTTTCTGAACCCTGAAATATTTATAAAAGACCAATAAATTAATTAGTTATGTCACCGTCAAACTGTATACATCGTTAGTTTACAATCTCAACAAACAAATTATAATCCCGAGAGTAAGATTATAATCGAACGGTTTTTATAATCTTACGTAGTCAGTTTATAATCAATAAGTATGATATTATTAGTATTACTATAATTGATATAAATGCCTATTGTATTATAATGCAAATGTAATTAATAAATTTTATTAAACAGTATCTATAATTAAATTGATTTACACTAATCGGTGTCATCAATGTAAACAGGAAGTCATTTATCAATGTTTTCATCTTTATTGACCGATAAATAAAACAATCAATGAGAAAAGATTTACTTAGTTCTATACAAATTATGTATAAGCCTTTTTTATTTGAATTACCTACTTAGCATAATAAATACATACAATCTAATCAAAATTACAAATCTTTAGATATACGTTTTATTATTATTGCTTTATTGGGCATTATAAATCTATTTATATTAAAGGAAGAAATGTCATCGAATAATCTACTAATTTTACCCAAGAAACGCTATACATAGAAGTTAATTAATATTTTTTCTGGAAATTATTTAAATTGCCAAACTTGTCTTGGAGATTAACTGGGCAAAGTACACATTGCACCTACAACTTTAATAAATATATATCTGACTGAGACCTCTTAAAATTTTTTAATTAATGCTAAAATAATTGTTTAAAAGTGTGAAAAGTTTCACCAAATATAGCTCACCTGTTTCGCTGACCTCATAAACAGTAGCGCCACTGGAGCCATCAGTATGTAATGGTACCATTTAACGAAGTTTCTGTAAAGGAAGTATATGTTTAGCGTATCGCTAATTCGTACGGTAGCTTTGGTATTTGGTAGTAATGATTTCTTGTCTATGTAGTAAGTATGTAAACGAAGTGAGTAATGAGAAATGCATCTGTTTCAGTATTGAGTCTATTTTGTCCTGTCTGCATTTACTGCATTATTTGTATCTATGTGGTTTATGCCCTATCTCATACTTGACGATAGAAAATTAAATTCTATGATTTAACATTAAAATGCCTCAACTACCTGAAATAAAATGTATTCCATATTATAATTTACCTATAGTCTCGTTTAATTATTACCTATTTTCTTTCTAAAGTTAGTTAATATGTTTACCTATACAGGAAGTTCATTAAACACTTTGAACAATATAACTACGAAGTAATCATTTATCAGAACTATTATTTTAACGGTCCTATTCTAAAAACTTTTAGTTAAATACCTATTCATTCCCAATTTGTAGCATATTTTTATCGTCTTAATTTCATACATAATTAAAATATTTTATACCTTTAATTTACACATTACATTGTTTAATATTTTTCTCGTAGTTAAAGACGTAGATATAATACGGAAGCCAAATCTAAACAATGTTTTGCCAACACGAGGTCATTACGTTACAAATATGTTCATTCAAATGTATTTTTAGTACAGCAGTCATCTTTAATATGGTTAAATATAAACTAAAAACTTATCAATCTGTACAAAGTCTACGCAAGTATTTTTTATAGCGCAGATGGTCGACGGATGCGTGAATTTATGATTTCGGGCTTGTAGGCAAGCTACATAAAGTGAACAATTTTTGCAACTTACGGATATTATTATATTATCTACTTTTGCGTTAATACATAGTTATATTGTATGTGTTAATCTTATATTTATAAATACTTCTAAGTACTTATTAAAGTAATTACAATACAAGCTAAAAGGATGAGTTATATTTAAGATTTTAATTGTTTTGTTTTTATGTATTGTTCCTAAATAAACAATTTTAATTTATTTATGATAAATGTTATTTGAAGGTCTTTTGTTACGAACGAGAGGAAAAATTATGCACTCAAGAATAATGCAATCCTTTTAAATAACACACTTACTAAAATATGTTTGTCTTTTTTATTCATCACTATTACTTACATACTAAATAAATACCTGAATAA
>CAJQZN010019544.1:0-10070 GCA_907164685.1 Colias eurytheme | reverse complement strand
TTAAGATTCAGTAGTATTCAATCTGACTCGGCACAAGACGCTGTTTTCACCAAGAGATATATCAATTTAATAGTGACAGTAAAAAAAATATATAATAAATTGTGAAAGACTGTTCAAATTTTGCATCTTTGTGCATCTTATATGTTTTTACTTCTTTGATATCTCAAGTTGTTTTAAATATATAAGAAAAATAAAAACATCAAGTCTTGACGCGATCCGGGCGTTTGTTAAATAGGGCCGATCGTTTACCGCCAATGAGGTTAAATAAATATTTTATAATATTAATCAGGGCAAAAAGAATTGTGTAATAAACAAACAAATTTCCATGAAGACCTTATTTTTGGATTGAAATGAGTGATGTTTTGTGATACTATTATCGAAACTAATGAGGTAAGAAGGTGTAAGTGATCTTATCTTTTAGTCCTTTTCCTGTAAAGAGCAGACTTAACAGAGCATTAGATTACAAGAGGCAGGTTATAGTTTAGGTCAGATGTAGCCAAACTATTGATTCTTGTAAACTGCATTGAAAATACATAGTATAAATCTAATATTTTTATTTGAAACCGCCTTTACGTAGGTCGTAGACATAGACCACGATCGGCACTTTTGTGGACCCTTGGGGAAATTACTGCTTTATGATCTTCTTTTATTTATTCACTAGGTACTATTAATATATTAAAACACTTTTTATTGAACACTTATCTTTACTATTAATTTAAAGCTGAAGATTTTGTTTGTTTGTTAGAATCCGTTAATCTCAGCTACTTTTCTGATTTCAAAAATACTTATTAATCTGAAGAAAACACACCCAGCTTCACGATTCATAATATAATTCTTAGAGGTAACAGTATATTTAGCAGTAACACGAAATTATCGCTATTTAAGAAATTTCATAGATGAATAATTTATATTTTGAGCTTTTATGTGTTTGTAGATTGATTAAGATTAATTTGTTAGACCCAGCTGATGAAGACTATTATATGTATTTAAAAATACATATAACGCATTTGGCAGTGTATAGTTCGTCGTTCTACCAAAAATGAATGGAAAAAAATATGTTTTATATACAAGCATTGAAATACATGCTTTCAAGGATTAAAAGGCGAAATTGTTTTATTTCTATGTCTTCCTTTCACGTCGAAACGGAGAGATTTTATGATGATATTATTTGCGTCTGGAGATAGCGAAGGGTTATAAAGGCTATTGCTCCAGTGGTTATCTCATTCCATTTCTGGGATAAAATTAGTTCCGTGGACCTTCTGGTATAAAATCTATCCTATGTCCTTTCTCAGTTCTCAAACTATCTCTGTAAGTACCAAATTTCATCCGAATCGGTTCAGTGGTTTAGGTTTAACCCTTATTTCGACAGAGAAGGTGATAATAAACTTATTAAAATTTTATTGTATAACCTAGTTTCCATGGTTTTTCTAAACCTCCAAAAAAAGAAAAAAAAAAATCTACCCCCCACCCTTATGGAGAAAAGCGATGTCCGCCACACCGGACATTATCGAATCTTAGTAAAAATGACTTGTCCGTCCTTATAGCGGACTTAATCGAATACGTGAAAGAAGTTGCATAGTATAATAGTAAAAGAGCCTTTATTTTTTATAAAAGTACAAAGAAACTGTGAAAAAAAGTAATCTAAAGGTGAACGTTCTACGTGAGGATCTTCAACTACTGCAGTATCTTCTATCTGGGCTCTATA
Source organism: Colias eurytheme (assembly GCA_907164685.1). NCBI lineage: Eukaryota > Metazoa > Arthropoda > Insecta > Lepidoptera > Pieridae > Colias > Colias eurytheme. The sequence continues at coordinate 8,365 of CAJQZN010019544.1, read as the reverse complement.
CAAAAAGGTACTCTGTTTCCATTTGTAAGAGAGGGAAAGCTTTTGAATTTGCTTGGGTCTCTTTTTTGTCACAACTGATGGTTCTCTGAGTCTTCTTTTTCTATGCACATGTGTTGGCAACGAGGGTAAAGACGATATAGAAGGTAAGTTTGCAAAATTGAGTTCCTGCGACTGGTTCGGGAAAACTTGCTCTATATTTGGACTCAAAGGCGTCGGGAAGTCGTATGTAAAGGTTAGGTAGATAAGAAGTATCTAACAAGTTGATAGGTACTGAGAATAGATGTAATGTTTTGGTAATACCGACAACTCAAATCTTTTACCTTTCATACCATATTTCGACAAGGTCCGCCGTGACGGACAAGCTGTAAGACACAATAAATACAGGTGTTTCGACGAAGTCCGGTGTGGCGGACAAGTGAAAAACTCGATAATTATTAAGAATAACGTAAGCAAAAGCTATGAAATCGTATTATTTGAACGTTAGTAGACTAAATTCACAAAAAACAAATAAAAAATCTACGCAGCATAGGCAAAAAATAATATATTTTTAATAAATTACCTGAACGACTTTCTTAGTGCACAGTTTCGCCGACATTTTTTCGCCAACTGTCAAACTCTGGGTTATTACACGCAAAATTTATTTTTCTACTAAAATTTGATCGACCTCCCAATAGCTTAGTAGTTTTTTTTGTTGCAAAAATAGAATTAGACGGGGCGGTGGATTTTTTTAAAGTACTTGTCCGGTGGTACGGACGTCCGAAATGTCCGAAGGGTTAAAGAAGAGACAAACAGATAGAGATACCTTGATATTTGTAATGTTAGTTACATAGTAATATTAGTAGGGAGTTCCATGTTTAATAAAGTTTATGAATCAATTAATTTAAACAACCATTCAATCACGCTCAATTTGACTTGGATACAAAACTTTCCATGGTTTGTATGCAAACTAACGTCTACATGAGGGATCTATTTCTACGGCAATTAACTTCGGCGCGGTATGTACCGAGCCTGTTGGTCTAATAATGGATATCAGAATCAATTGTTTGCAACACCGCCACGCGAATACAATGTGGGTAAACAAAACTTCATAGAATTATTAAATTTTTGCAATGTGAAGGTCGGAATTCCGATCTTTCGGCTGAATTTTAAAAATATTGAATGCATCGTTACTCGTAAGGTAGTTTTATTCGTCGACATATATTTCTCTATTTTAGCCGTAGCTTTTGATCATGTTTTAGTTGTTTAGATAAAGAAAGAAATCATTGCATGCCAATAAATATCGTTCAATATATACCTATACAGATCGGTATTACATTTTGTACGACAACTCCCCGGTACCCACCTAACTTCACGTGATGTTCTTTTCTTACATTTACTTTTGGAAAGAGTCGGCTCTATCACCTTTGCCTCGTAATGAATTCGACGAAGCAGATTTAAATCTATCACTGCTTACTTTGTTGGCTATCTTATTCTATTGATGTAGAATATTATTGCAAAGCTATGAAGCTTTTCTTGTGAAAAACAAATAACGTGTTTTTTGCTAAAACTCCCGCCCTCGGGTCAGACTTGATGAAATGTGGATTGATCTCCTTCCAACTTTTAACAGCGAGCCCATTTTTTCAGAATAGTCTCCATTTGTTGAACTTGCTTTTAATAATATTAAATTAATGTTTACTCAGATAGTAACTAAAGTTAAATAAATTTAAATCTTTAATCTTTCAACAAAAAGTCTCCCAACATTATATATTTATACATATTTGTATTAATCTCATAAGCTTTTAATCACAATAAAGATTTTCATGTAAAATAGAATTCCCTGCTTTTTACACCGTAAACATAAATCAGACCAAAAAGAATTGTTGTAACAACATCGTTCCTTTTTGTTTATTAGTAATGAACAAAATAAACTACAACACGATATTAAAATACACATGTTAAAGAATTAATGTTCTCTTTAAATTTTAAGTAAAGCCATCCCTCACCGAAGTGAAATATGAAGATAAACGACTTTGAATAAGATAAAAAGAAATTATAAAATAGAGTAGAACACATATTATACGTGTGATCTTTATAAATAATGCCGTGGGCGGCTCATCGGCTGACATCCAAATTTTTCAATGAATTTGATATCACACTCAGTTTAAGGTGGAATGGGTAAAGTGTGCGGTAAAGTTCATAATTGTATTTATATTTGGTACAGGCGTATTTGAGATTTGAGTTTTCAGTGAAGCGCGCGTGTGCCTTGTTTAGATATGCGCAAGAGTTACCGCGAACGTGATGCCTTCTGTGAAAAAATCGAGTGCTAAGAAAAAGGTTAACCTCATTCCAAACTATTCATAAACGCGATGAGTGTGTGTTTGTGTTAGAATAGTTTAATTATATTATCACGGAGGCCGAAGTGTTGTGCCCCTAGGTATCGGAAACAACGGTTCAATTGTGACCGAACCATAAGTAGCGGTTTTTTAGCATACACCACATTATGGTTTAAATGCTGTAAACTACAGTTTATGACTAATAAAGCATATTAAACTGCTTTTTAATGGCAGGGAATGAAGAAGTTTACAAACATCAATATTTTAATTAAGAAAGAATTAATAAAAAAAACCAAGTTTTATGGAATAATTTGGTGGTAGAGAAGGGGTATAGAAACATTAACCAATTCACTGAATACTCCTTATAAAATGAAAGTATTTTTAAAAGTAGTCAAGTATTTAACTAAACATTAACTATAACTTTAGAAATAATATCGCATTTGAAAAGTTATGAAAATAACTGTGTATAAGGGAAACATAAATTTTCTAATTTGTTTGTTTTTTTTTATTTATTTAGGGGTTTCGGGAGGGAAGTACGAGGTGGAGAGAGGATATTGACGAACTTCCCGAAGATTCGGATGAGGCAGAAATTGTCTATATATCAAGTGATGAGTCTGCTCATGGCACTGATTTGGATGACCGATTACGAGTGAAACCATCCAGGGATATCTGGGAACTAGGTACCTACGAGAAAAAATATTTACTCTAAAAAAATATTTCTACGTTTATATGGCAGAGTTTTTATTTTTTTCTCTTATAAAAACTTACGAGTCATGTTTCTCTCAAAGCTAAATCAAGCTAAATCTTAAAAAAAAAACTTAAACATAAAGCAATTGAACAAAAAATCTTCAGTTGTCTGGCCCATTGATCTTAATAAACGGCACTTTGTAAATACAAAAAATAATTGTAAAGTTGGTCACTTAGTTATGAATGATTTTTTTATATCTAAAACGCAGAATAATCAACATTATTAATTAACTTGTTCGCAAACAGAGGAAATACAAAATGTCTTGAAGCAGCTTCCCTATGCGGAAGAATTTGCCGCGCTTTTGGAAAACGGACAAACTGAAGAGTTGATAAGTTTAGCATCCGATACGGATACTGTGGGAATAAAATCAGCTGCTCTTTGGGCGGCTTGGATGGGAAAAAGCTCAGTTTTGAACAAACTGTTGAAACTAGGCGCTGATCCTAATAGTTCTGATGATGCTGGGAGGTAAGGTAAACAATAAGTTAATATAGTTCCGGATGTGTTTAAGAATTTTTGACCCACGTACCATCGCATTGTTTTAACTTAAAAGCTATCGATATACATATCTACTAAGGCTAGTTAATAATTATATTTTTTTTCAAAAACATCGATAGAAAGAACGCTTTATCGATCCGGGTTATGCCGAGATGGGCGGCTTGTGATTTAAGGATTGTTTATTTTCTTTTATGCGGTTATTCATGTCTTTCTATACTAATGTTATTTATATGATTTATTTCAATTCAAAATTGTATTTATTATAACGAGAATCGTCAATAGTTCAAAGAGAAAGTTTAATGTCCAAAATCCCGATCGATAATCGTCACCGGAACTATTTAATTGATATCTGGAAACCATAAACGAATACTAAAGTAGAACGCGTTTCCTTAGAGGTAAAAATATTTACGCATATAGTTTATTACTTTGATGACATTCAATTAGTTAAAAGCTATATTTTTCTAAGTAAACTCATTGGCAAATTCAAACAATTACGCTGTTACTAATACTTACTAATATTATAAATGCGAAAGTAACTCTGTCTGTCTGTCTGTCTGTTACTCAATCACGCCTAAACTACTGAACCAATTTTCATGAAATTTGGTATGGAGATATTTTGATACCCGAGAAAGGACATAGGCTACTTTTTATTGCGAAATATGTACCACGGGCGAAGCCGGGGCGGACCGCTAGTAAGTAATAATATAAGCCGAAGAGTTTGTATGTTTGAACGCGTTAATCTTAGGAACAACTGAACTGGTTTCATTATGTTTTAAAGTTGTGTATGTTAGTGATCCTTTGAGAGCTTTATATAGGTTATAGATTATACAATATGTACGATTCAAGGACGCATAATTATAATTTCAGGACCTGTTTACATCTAACTTGCCTCGTGGCCAGTGAGGATTGCGCACGGCTGCTCCTGGAACATGGAGCTGATCCCAATATGTGGGATTCAACTACAGAACGGAAAGCTACACCGTTGCATTGCGCTGCAAGTGCTAAATCCGTTGCATGTGTAAAGGTATACAATTATAAATTCTTGGTTCTTCTATACAGTTTTAATTAATATTTCTAATTCTAACAAAAATATTAGGTAACAATTATTTATTTATGGATGGTCCTGGGTTCGTTTTAGGATCCGAATTTAAATGTCTTATTGTATGATTATTGGATATTTAATGATTATATCGAACTTTAGTTAGATTAACATCATCAAACACCTATTTCCAGGCGCTCCTGAGCCACGGAGCTGATGTAAACGCAGGTTTGAGCGAACATTCTCCACTACACTACGCAGTTTTAAGTGACGCACCGGATGTCGTAAGAGAGCTGTTGAACGCTGGCGCATGCCCTGACACACCGCAGGTGAGCCTGTGTTCCATCATACAAGCGTAAACAATGGCTTATTGCAATAACAGAGCCGTTGAATATTAAAGCAATAATCAAAACACCGTTGTGTTGTCGAAACGTAGCCGTTTAATAACAAAAGCCAATGCAATAGTGTTTTTAATTTTACTTGCTATTTTATGCTTTCAAATGATTCAACATAAGCATTTTTAGGTATTCACAGAAACACCACTTCACGTAGCCGCGTCATTAGGTTCACCATCATGTTTGAAACTTTTGCTCGATGCTGGAGCAGATGTAAGAGCGGCCATGGGAACTGGTCGAGCGACTGCCTTGCATTTAGCTGCAGTGGATGGTCATGCGGAATGTGCACGTTTGTTACTAGATCACGGTGCTCATATAGATACACCCAACTCCCGAGGCCAAACTGCACTTCATCTAGGTATTGCATCTTTTGATCTTTGCTAATATTAATGTGTCTATTTCTTATTGATTAATTAATTTGCGTTTTCAGCGGCGTTAGCACAATCTGTTGAAGTGGTGGAACTTCTTATGGTTAGAAGAGCAAATGTAAGAACTCAAGATGTAGATGGACGGACAGCCTTGCATGGTGCTATAGTCAGAGGGGCCCGCGCCTGCGACGTTGCGAGGTTACTATTGTCCGAAGGAGCTGACCCTAACGCCTCAGATAACTTTGGATATACACCATTACATATTGCAGCGCTGAATGAGTTTTCTGCGTGTGTATTGTTATTATTGGGTGTGTAATGTGTATAGCGCTATTTATTCTATATCTTTGCTTTTTTCTATCGAAATCGAGCTATATATTGGTGTAATTTTTGATACGGATACTTGGATATATATATGATGATGTTTTTATTTTATTTATCAAATTATATTTAAATCTGAAATATATCCTTATAGTCAAACCTCACTTTATCATTTTAGATTATGGAGGAGATGTTACATTACGCACCAATGGCGGAGTTTCGGCATTATCATTCATCGTTCGACGGGTTCCCGATGTGGTTCCTCGATATCTGGGCAAGTTTGATGACGCCGTTCATGTCAGTGAACATGAGTTGGGAGACGTTGATTGCGAACTGACTATTGACTTTCGGCCATTAGTACCATGTCTATCGAGGGGCGAGGCTGAATTGCTTCTGGCTTTCATAGAGGTATACTTCAACTTTAAAAAGAATACTGATTTCCTATTGATAAGCTGAATTGATTGAGTGTAGTATATTTAATGAATTAATACAAAAATGTGTTTTAGGTTGGCCGAAAAGACATTTTGAAGCATCCCGTAGCAGAGACATTCCTTTTTTTGAAGTGGAGACGGATCAGGAAATTTTTCGTCCTGAGCTTTGTTTATCACGCTTTATTTATTACACTTTATAGCGTTTACATTTTACGTATGTATGCTTATTATTTTATTAATAAATAATAAAAAAAAAAATTCTAAAATAAGAAAAATTTCTTATTTAAGAATTTTTTTTTATACTGATTCAGTTTGAATGTTTTCAGAGTTGTTTCTATGTGAAAATAAAACATGTGACATACCAAACTACCTGCGACCGATTCAGTACGTCATACTTTTACTAAATATTTGTTTCTTGGCTAAGGAAATTTTCCAATCCTGTCTCGATTGGTCTGCGTATATTAGACAGTGGGAAAATTGGTTGCAAATTGTTATCATCATAGGAGTGTTCTTGTGCACAGTATGTATTATTCCATGAAAACTCATTAGGTATTTGATTTTTTTACAAATATTTATTTAATTATTTACTGTTTTAGATACCCACTTGGAACATGGACAACGAAGACGCAAGAAAAAATACATCGACCTGGCAGCATGATGTCGCGGCCATAACAATATTTTGTTGTTGGTTGGAACTAATGATGATCGTTGGACGATTTCCAACATTTGGACTTTACGTACAGATGTTCACCACAGGTAATTATTTACTGGAATTCAAAATATGTGAATGATGCATTCTTCGTGAATATGAAATTAATAAGTGTCTATTTTCAGTAACAGTGAACTTTGCAACATTTCTCATGGCGTACAGTTGCTTATTGATTGCTTTCGGTCTGGCGTTCAGCGTATTGTTTAGCAACTACCCGCCTTTCCACCTTCCAGCAGCTCTGATCAAAACAGTTATGATGATGTCTGGAGAATTAGAATATGAGGATATATTCTATAGCGAATGTTCAGGGTCGGAAATACAGTACCCTTTCACAGCACATGGCATGTTCTTGATATTTGTCCTCCTTGTAACAGTTATACTGACTAATTTACTTGTGGGATTAGCAGTTAGTGACATACAGGTCTGTATATTCTTGGTTGTTTATTAAATGTGTTTTCTATATTAATTATACTATCGAGTTTCACAATAGTCAGACCAAATTGTTAAACACATAATAGTAGTTTTGTTCATAATTACATATATGGATTCGAAAGAGCTTAAAATGATAAATGATTTCATTATTATTTCAGGCTCTTCAAGAGAGCGCTGGATTGGACAGACTCGTTCGCCAAACACAACTAGTAGCGCATCTTGAAAGTATGCTATTCAGCTCTTTGCTGACATGCGCCCCGAATCAGTTAATGGCAGTGTTACGCTGGGGAGCATTATTGACTGCATCCCAAATGCGCACATTAAACATCAGACCAAACGACCCCCGAGAAAATAGGGTAAGCTATTATATTCATATGAAAATAATGCAGAACCACTTTTGTAACATGACCATAATTCCACTGACACTTCTTCCAGATACCCAGAGAACTGATTGCTTCAGTTTACAAGATGGTTGCCAGCCGCAAGGAGACGAGAAAAAGCATACGTAAGAATAATAATTACGAATTCCGTATAAGAAAAGATGACGAAGAGGATGTTGAGAGGCAACAAGTTAAACGTAAGAGTTATTTGTACGATCGATTTTCTTTCGAGAATCAAAATGTGCAGAGACGCAAACGCACTACTTCGGACTCGAATAGAAATAGACCAGCGTCATTTACAATTAATGCTATACAAGAACTTTGTATCGTCGAAATCAAAAATCAGTTGTGCGATTTATCAAAGAAGATAAATAAAATGATAGATACAACAGACCAACGGTTAAATATGATAGAAAAGAAACTGCAAGACAAGGATCCACCATAAGAAAATGTCACTGTGGCTATAGGTTAGAGCTTCATATTACAGGTGAAATTTGGAAAACCTATGTTAATAATAAATTGCCATATGTAATTAAAATAGATAATGGATTTAGATATGTTTTTTATAATTTATATGAATATGAATAAAGTTTTTAGTTACCTGACATGAATATTTTATTGGCATAAACATAATGAATGAATGAATGAATGAATGAATGAGAACTTCATTGTAATACACTATTATACAGAATGTCCCAAGAAGTAGTGATATACTGAAGCTAACAACATTTCATAACA
>CAJQZN010019541.1:0-12481 GCA_907164685.1 Colias eurytheme | reverse complement strand
ACCATCAGTGCGTACGGCAGTCGCGCTTGTCATATGTATGGAAATTCATAAAACCGTTCATAGCTAGACCGACCATACGCACGCGAATTTCCATACATATGACAAGCGCGACTGCCGTACGCACTGATGGTCGGTGAAGCTCTGCAACCGGCCATAGTTAGGATAACAGATATTTGCATTGAATATTGAATTATGCTACAAATGTTACTGTTCCCTTGAAAAAGATTCATAAACGAAGAACTACGACATTGGGGCCTTCAAGAAAAGGGCTTATTTGTCCATAAAAGGACGGCAAAGCACCTGTAACACTTCTAGTGTTACAAGTGTTTATGGGCGGTGGTGACCACTTACCATCAGGTGGCCCACCTGCTCCTTTGCTTGCTTTGACATAAAAAACCGTTTATTATATAATATGCTATACATTAATAATATGCTATATATTTTCATTCAGATTTGATTTATTTACAATTTGTAAAAGACTAACAAAACGTTCGTAGAGTTCCCGACAATGCGAACGCTATTTTATTTGAGTCACCTGTTCTTTTATTCGTGTTTTTAAAACTTACCTCTATCTCCCAGGGCAACGAGATCTACAAGACAGTGTTCGTAGCGTTCTTCCAAGGGGAGCAGCTCAAGTCTCGCATCAAGAAGGTGTGCACCGGCTTCCACGCGTCGCTGTACCCGTGCCCGCCCTCCAACACTGAGCGACAGGATATGGTCAAGGGGGTTAGGACTAGGTTGGAGGATCTTAATATGGTATGTAACTTATCCATTAAAAACATTGATTTCTCATGTAAACGTGTTGTTAAAATTTGAAATTGCCGCCTTCTTACATTACATTGTCAATGTCATTATTTTATTGCTATAATCTGTGGTTCACTTCCTTGTTCCTTTTTCGCGTCGTCCGTGACTGTAGCTGTACCTAATTGTGTAACTTTAATTGATTTAATTAAAACAAAGTTAAATTCAACCGTTTATTTATTTACAACAACACGTGTTTTGTACATAGAAACTAAATCATTATTTTGAGGTCTATTAATAAAGTAAATAGAATCTTAAATTTTGCCCCTTTTCAGGGTACATATAATCTTAAAAAATAGAAGAAAGACTTCACAGAAAATTATGAACGTTGTTAATTGGTCTGATACCTCCCTCCATCGTTAATTATCCTGCCCTAAAACATTATTATTTTCCTTAAAATCCATTACATATCTACTTAAAATATTCTGTCAATGTTACTGAACTCTTTATAGAGCAGGCTCCAAGGAGATGTTCGTTTGCAAAAATAGCGGAAATTTTTATTTTTTTTCTTTGTATGCCATATTTAATTACCGGGGTGCGGGGAGGGGGACCACAAAACTGGTTGGCAACATCTGTCTATAGGATGTCTGGGATCTATACAATATATATCAGAATCCGATTTAGGTCCGCTATTTTTGCAAACTAACATCTCCTTGGAGCCTGCTCTATTAGTAAGAAAGAAACCATTTATTCCAACACAAATAAAAACTATAACGATATTTCTATTTAGAAGTGAAAACTTCTTTAGCGGCGTTGAGCACTTTTTCTGTAATGGGTATAAAATCTTAAACTCGCGTCAGGACACGTGACCTGATCGAAAAAGCGTAAGACGGATGGATATCAAACATGCTCAACGTTAATAATCAAGTTTTCACTTCTGCCGGCACTCCCGGAGTGCAACCTGTCTTTTTTCTACTAAATGATTTCATCTATTGAAATTGTCTAGGTGTTGAACCAAACCCGCGACCACAGACAACGTGTACTCGTATCAGTGGCCAAGGAACTACAATGCTGGTCCATCATGGTCCGCAAGATGAAGGCCATCTACCACACTCTGAATCTGTTCAACATGGATGTGACCAAGAAGTGCCTGATTGGCGAATGTTGGGTGCCAACTGCGGATCTGCCCAACGTGCAGAAGGCTTTGGCTGACGGATCGGTAAGTTATACCAGCAGATTTTTAAGTAATTCTATTTGCATCTGCAACTGCAACTTTTGGCTTTTTAGTAACTAGTTTACACAATTGCCATTAGAATAGAAGAGATTAATATTATTTTCTTGTTTCATGTTACGCGAGTTTTAGGAATTATATAAAGTTTTTAACGAATTTTATGAATTAAAAGGAATTATTCATTCGTTTTTCAGCTTTAAAATTCTTCAATTTCTAGAAGACATTTAACCACAAAAAAATGCACAAATTAAAATTTGCCATAAAAAGCTCAAATGATAAATGAAATATTTAGGTATAACTTTCTTCTGTGTTGAACAGTTTTGTTCGAAACATTAAACTAATGTGTAGTTTAATAATCAATGTGCGAAAATTTTAAGTGTACTTCCAAGCAGAAATTTAATAAAATTACTACACAACACATACACAAACTGATCAAAAACTATTTTATTTCTTCAGAACGCGTGTGGCAGTTCAATCCCATCATTCCTGAACTGTATCGAAACAGACGAAGTGCCGCCGACCTTCAACCGCACCAACCGCTTCACGCGTGGCTTCCAGAACCTTATCGACTCGTATGGAGTCGCTTCCTATAGGGAGTGTAACCCGGGTAAGAGACTTAAATAAAAAAATAGTTAAAAGTAATCAAAAAGAGCCTTCATTGAATTTCATTTTTACATAAATGGACGATGACTTTGATCCTTTACTACAAGAAAAACTACTTTTGTATGACACAATAGTTTCTCAGAACTTTACTAAATCTAGAAATGAAATTATTATTTAATTGGAGTATTCTAGAGGAAAAAAATAAGTTTTGAAAATCAAATGTTTTATTACTGAGAAAAAAATATAACAACAGATTTTCTCTGTCTTTTTTTCCAACAAAATTTTGTTGGAAAAACTACTTTACCTCTTGATAAATTCTTTGAATAAAATTCAAATATTCGCTACTGATTTACGCAAGAAACTAATACCTTTTTCTTATTTCCAGCATTGTACACAATAATTACGTTCCCGTTCCTCTTTGCGGTGATGTTCGGAGATTTAGGCCACGGTATGATCATGGCCATGTTCGGAGCTTGGATGGTCGTCAAGGAAGTTTCTCTTGGTGCTAAAAAATCAAACAACGAAATCTGGAACATTTTCTTCGCCGGTCGCTACATTATCCTGCTTATGGGTCTCTTTTCTATGTACACTGGACTCGTATATAACGATATATTCTCGAAATCAATGAATATCTTTGGAACTTCCTGGTTCGTTCCGTACGATAATGAGACGCTCGAACATAATGCTGCTATGACTTTGGATCCTAGAGATTCGTATAGTAACGTACCCTACTTCATTGGTATTGATCCTATTTGGCAGGTAAATATTCTTTTAGAATTCTTAGGGCCGATTTTTCAATGCTCGGATAAAACTTATCCGTCCAATAAAGTATTACACGATAATATTAAATGTCACGTAAACTGTCAACTACGGGCAATTAGAACACGTTTTTAAAATGGTAGTTTTATACATTATTCGACGAATAAGTTTTAATCAATGATTGAAAAATCACCCCTTATAATATTAAAGATTAAGATTTAAAGATGTTAACCCAGAGTACATAATAATATTATATAACCTGAGTTAGAAGCGGATACGCGTAAAAACACGTTCCGTTTGAAGTCAGCTAGTTCACCTTTGTTATCTCTTTTCGGCTAATGGCTAAAATGTATATTCCATCTTTGTCTAACCTATATACCGCTTCTATGTCAGTTTAATGTATTCTAAGTAAACATCTTTAAATCTGAATTTAAAGCGCAAATATATAGGATAGATTGTAATGTAAATTCTGTTTTCAGACTGCTGACAACAAGATCATTTTCCTTAACTCTTACAAAATGAAGCTGTCAATCATTTTCGGTGTTGTTCACATGATCTTTGGTGTGTGCATGAGTGTCGTCAACTACAAGTAAGTTACCGCTTTTAACGACTTTTTACTGATATCGTTTTCTTTGAAATTATGAAAAACTAAAATATTAATTGAACATTTGTCTCATGGATAAACTCTGTTCCGTGTTTGATAATAAATAGGAATTATGAATTAACGTACTTTTGCACTAAATAGAATTAAATAATTATCCGGCTCGAAGGACCAAACATATGTTCTTGCAATAAAGATCAGTTTCGAATGAGGCTTGAAATAAAAATAAATTCTCTTACGACTATCGTTTATTTGTAACCAACTTAATAACAAAGCGGTACTAAATAGATGAAAAAATTAATATAAAAATTCGAAATTGTACTAACAACAAATATTATTTGCAGCTTCTTCAAGCGTCGCTACTCAATAATCCTGGAGTTCTTGCCCCAAGTTATTTTCCTATGTCTTCTTTTCTTATACATGGTGTTCATGATGTTCTTCAAATGGGTCGCCTACAGCACTTTCTCTGAAGGTAATAATCACTACATAGTATAAAACAAAGTCGCTTTCTCTGTCCCTATATTGTATGCTTAAATCTTTAAAACTACGCAACGGATTTTGATGCGGTTTTTTTAATAGAGTGATTCAAGAGGAAGGTTTTAGTACATAATTTATTATGTTTTAGACAAAGCGGGCGGAATGCTAGTTTCTTATATATCAAAGGATTTTTTTGTCAATTTTCCCTTCACACGATTAAATTATTTAGTAATTTTTATTTTTTCATTGCGTATCCATTTTTCCAATTAAAATTGAAAGTACTGTATTGATATACGATATCGTCATCGCGAACATGACGTCATTATTACGACAGCGACATGGGCGCTTTTCAAATTCACATACTCTAGCTTTCTACGTACTACGACGACACAAATACTTTGACGATAGTATTCATGCTCACACTTCTTATTAATACCTCGAAATGCTACGTGGACTTTATTTTGACATGTCGATTCCAGTGGCTGCCATAAAAAAAAGACGGGTTGCACTCCGGGAGTGCCGGCAGAAGTGAAAACTTGATTATTAACGTTGAGCATGTTTGATATCCATCCGTCTTACGTTTTTTCGATCAGGTCACGTGTCCTGACGCGAGTTTAAGATTTTATACCCATTACAGAAAAAGTGCTCAACGCCGCTAAAGAAGTTTTCACTTCAAAAAGTATTTCGTACCATATCTAATGTATATAATTCGTTTCCAGACCAAGCCTACACACAAGGCTGCGCGCCATCCGTGCTGATCCTGTTCATCAACATGATGCTGTTCTCCAGCAACGAGCCAGAACCAGGGTGTAAGGAGTTCATGTTCGAGGGTCAGGGTCAGCTGCAGAGGGTCTTCGTGCTTGTGGCTCTCGCGTGTATACCGGTTATGTTGCTGGGGAAACCGTTGTATTTGTTGGCCACTAAGAAGAAGCATGATAAGGTAGGTTTTAAGACAAAATTTATATATATTTAGAAAGACGTCGCTCGAACTGAACTTGTAATTAAATATTTTGGTTTTTTTTATGATTTTTTAGCATAAGGATGGTCACAATGGAGTTTTGATTTCAGCGCATTCTTAACCTACTTTGGGCGTCAGAATCAATTTATAAAATGTTAGTTTCCCTAAATTTACATAGATAACAGAGACATCTTTGAAAGTACTTAAAAAAATATTAATTTCCTATTTTTTTTTTAGTTTTAAATCTACATATAAATATTTGTTTTGTCTTTCCAGCCCGAACAAGCAAACGGCAACGTGCAAGGCATCGAGCTCCAAGAACAAACGGACATCAGCGAAGCCCCCAAACCCGCAAAGGCGGAGTCCCACGACCACGAGGACGAAGCCTTCAGCGAAGTGATGATACACCAAGCGATCCATACTATTGAATATGTGCTCAGTACTATTTCCCATACTGCGTCCTATTTGCGACTGTGGGCTCTGTCGCTTGCTCATGCTGGTAAGTACGACAATTTTATAAAAAACGTCCTAATTTTAACACTAATTATAACGACCCGATCACTGATTAGTTATTGACAACGTTAAATAACTGACAGAAGCGTCAAATACAAAAGATGTAATTTGTCTTGAGACGAACTTTAATAATGCTTAAAAATACGCTGTTCGTTGTCACTGTAAGAGCGTAGACGCACTATGCGGGTAGCCGCATTGCGGGTAGCCGTCCGGCTGACCGCAAGCACAATTATGTACGTAATATTCATTTCTATGCGCACTGCGATGCGGCTACCGCAGACCGCACAGTGCGCATAGAAATGAATATTACGTACATAATTGTGCTTGCGGTCAGCCGGACGGCTACCCGCAATGCGGCTACCCGCATAGTGCGTCTACGCTCTTAAAGTCACCGTTACCGTTATTGTTAAATTTGACAGTACCCTTAACCTTAACTTAAATAATTAACTACCACAACTATGATGCAACCAAGCCTTAATATTAGGTACTTAGCTAATCCATAAACATTATTAATATTGCTTTTCCTTCATAAATATTTAATCTAACGGTACCTGGTAATATCTCTTCATGTTTATTTCAATTCCAAGCTAGATAAACCGTATGTATGTGTATGTAACCCAAAAAAGTATCATAACATTTTGTAACCATTATCATTAAAATTACAGAGTTATCCGAAGTGCTATGGAACATGGTGTTAGCCATGGGTCTGAAAACAGAAGGCTACGTGGGAGCCATCAAGCTGTACGTAGCGTTCTGCTTCTGGGCGCTGTTCACACTCGCCATTCTGGTCATGATGGAGGGACTGTCTGCTTTCCTTCACACCCTGCGTTTGCATTGGTAAGCTTCACTACATAGTATAAAACAAAGTCGCTTTCTCTGTCCCTATGTATGCTTAAATCTTTAAAACTACGCAACGGATTTTTTATTTGTTTTTCAAGAGGAAGGTTTAAGTATATAATTTATTATGTTTTAGACAAAGTGGGCGAAGCCGCGGGCGGAAAGCTAGTATGATATATAGCTACTTAAAAACTTACTTTTCTTGTTATATGTGCTAGTTATATTTGAGTTAAACTGTAAAATTGTATTGGCCCATTTATTAAGTTGAAGAAATTTACGAAAAACTTAATCGTTCGTCTATTTAAGTTGAATAAGTGTATTCTGATTACTCTACCTCCTATTAAATAGATTTTAACATTTCTATCTTAAATAATAAATCGACCTGATAATATCATAATAATTTAAGGAAATCATGAAGAAAAATTATCATAGTTTAGTTCACAATTTAACTAGGGGCTATTGAGTTGTGTACTATAATATATTTTTTTTACTCGTAAAGCATATAGTATTTTCAAACCATATATATTCGAAAGCTATAGTAAAGTTGTCTAAATGTACTGTTCATTCAATGATTATATCAAAACAACTATTTTACACATATGTTTTTAATTTCCAGGGTGGAGTTCATGAGCAAATTCTACGCCGGTCTGGGATACATCTTCCAGCCCTTCTGCTTCAAAACCATCCTTGAACAAGAGGACGGTGAAGATTAAACTCGTTTTAGAATCAATATGTATGACGATAAGGTCACAATTAGAATGCAATAAAAATATTTAGTCTTGTTTTTATGTGTTTTATTTCGAACATTCACAAGATAAAAAGTAAAACAACTAAAACCCAATTACGACAAAAAACGACGCTGAAAAAGTATAAAACAAAAGTTAAATTGATGAACTAATAAAGAAGCTATGAACGAAAATATGTGAATTATATGCAATCAGCCCATGAATACAGGTAAAGTCACAAGCAAATGCTAGTAATATATATATATTCAAAATGTGCAAGTAAAAAGCTTTCAAATGATACCAAACACGGCATATTTATCTTAACTTTATTTTTTTACTCTGTATGTTTTGTCCGCTAGAGGGCGCCACATTAGATTTTGTGAAACCCCATATAGCCTATAACCAGCGGACAATTAAGACGCTTCTAATGATATGTCATTTGTCGAATTCTGATAAGTAGTTTAGAAGTTACGAGGGAACAGATGAACATACATACATACATATATACATACATACATACATACATACATAGCCTGTCAAAATCATAACCCTCCTTTTGCTTTGCCGTAGTCGGGTAATAAATGACATAGTGCTTGAACTAAGTTACATATACAAAAAGGAACGTATAATAACAAAAAAGAGCGTGTATGCCGAGCACACGTGTTAGAAGTGAAACTTCTTTGACAAGATTCAAAGATTTTAAAGGATAGAAATTCGATCACGAGACAGGATTCGAACCCGCGTCTTCCGTCAATCTTATATTTATAAAGCATTTCAATGCCAAAAAACCAAAATATCAAATTCAACAAAAAGGCCGCGTTCCATCGTTGCAATATTGTAGTTAATTATTTAAATATTATTTTCCTATTGGTTGAGATAGTAGTCAATAATTATTCGTTGCAATATTATAGTTAATTATTGAAATATTATTTTCATATTGGTTGAGACAGTAGTCAATTATTATTCGATGCAATATTGTAGCTAATTATTGAAATATTATTTTCATATTAGTTGAGACAGTAGTCAATTATTCGTTGCAATATTGTAGTTAATTATTGAAATATTGTTTTCGTATTGGTTGAGATAGTACATAGTTAATTATTTGTTGCAATATCGTAGTTAATTATTGAAATAATATTTCATATTGGTTAAGATAGTCTAAGGAGATAGTAGTCAATTATTTCAATGGTACGGAATGTGTCCCTTACATACATAAAACTACAAAACTGAAAGAATAGACTAAATTCGATTGCTCTGCCGGGACGTATCCCGCGGTGACAGAGTTAGTCGAGGCATCTACCCCGGATTGGCGTGAAGGACACGGGTTCGAATCCCGCCTCGTGATCGATTTTTTTCTATTCTTTAAAAATTATAAAGCATTTGAATGGCCTAAAGCCAAAATATCAAATTCAGAGATTCAAAGATACTAAAATCGTTCTTACTCCATCACGTGATGGTATTGCCATGATGCGACCTTGAAATTTCACTCTCAATGCGAGAAGTTTCACTTCAAAAATTTGGATAGAATTTGCATTCATAAGAAATTATGTAAATATGGATAAAATATGGTTTCATCTTTCTTGATAATAGGTATTTTAAGAAAATGATAAATTATTATATATGTTTTTAGAATGCAATAAAACTAATTAGTCCTGTTTTAAGTATGTGTTTTATTTCGAACATTCATAAATGACATAGTGCTTAAACCAACTTCAATCTTAGTAACACAGACAAAAAGGCACATAATAGTATGACAAAAATAACAATTTATCCTCAACTGTGAAATCTTTACATACAAATTCTGGGTGAGTAAATATTTATATATTTGCTAAATTTACAAAATTATACATGTAATAGTAAGGCCAAGAAATTTAGTAACATTTCATCAAAATTAATTTTACATATTTTTACGTAATAATATTCCATAAACAAAATAAATAAACAATTGTGCGTGCTGCTCAAACTCTTATTGATTAAATAACTTAAAAAAAACTCAATTCACGTTCGTAAATTAGTTTTAGCTTTTTCCAATATCTCCTTTTTGATCTTAGGATATTCTGGGTGTATTTTCAGTATCTGTCTACAGACGACTATACATTCTGGATACTTCTTAAGTTTTAAATACGCATATGATAGTTTATAACCAATGGCTAGGTCGGTTTTGGCCGAGTGAACCCACGCGTTTTCGTAGTTGTATGCCGCGCTCTTGTAGTTTTGCTCTTTTTCCGATAAGTAACCTGAAAAAAAATTATAATTGTTTACAATTCCGGCAAATTGGTTTATTAAGATTTTATGTAGGAGAAATTAGGTGCAATTACAAAGATATTTAAGTACCTTTTACAATTACAATTTTAAACAGCTTCAGATTGCCGTTTGCAATAGTTCAATTTAAACTATAGCATCCTAAAATACTATTTGACCTACTGATTTTAGTATTTAAATTATAGTTTTTTTTTTTATAAAAAGCTCACTTATAGACAATAAAATACATACCCAAGTACTGATAAGCAGACACACAAGATTTGTTGTGTGTTAACACCTTTGCTAATAGCTCCTTTGCAGCATCCGTTCGACCAGAGTTTATCTGGTTGTCTGCCACTTCTAACCAGCACCTTAAAATATAAAGAGAGAATGATAATATAAAATAATCTATAAGTACTAATATTATAAAGCTGAAGAGTTTGTTTGTTTGTTTGTTGGAACGCGCTAATCTCGGGAAATACTGGTCCGATTCGAAAAATTCTTTCGGTGTTAGATAGCCCATTTATTGAGGAAGGCTATATATCATAACGCTAAGACCAACAGGAGTGGAGTCACGGGGGTGAAACCGCGCGGAGTAGCTAGTATAGGAATAACTGAATAAGATTAGGTGACATTGATTTGTTTACAACATTGACTAGTAAGAAAAAAGTTCTTTAGCTTTACTACATATATTAGAACTAGATTTCCGCCCGCGGCTTCGCCCGCGTTTTCAAAGGCAAAACTGGCATAGTTCCCGTTCCCGTTGGATTAAACCTTGTTATAAAACCTATTCTATGTGTTAATCCAAGTTACACTCTATATGTGTGCTAAATTTCATTGTAATCGGTTCAGTAGAATTTGCGTGAAGTGAAAGAGGAACAAACACACACACACACACATCCTCACAAACTTTCGCACTTATAATATTAGTATTAGAATAGGTGAAAAGAGTAGTAATTTAGTAAAACACATGTATCTATTGAACTCTTTCTCTAACCCTATTTATTATTTCTACTCAATAGGTAACGTATATGATCCTTACGTTTACGTTGTCAAATGTTTAGTTTAGCTTATCTGTCAAATAATTTACGAAAATTTACTTCTTTAGATGAGTAAAATAATTCTTACTTTTCCAGGCCATCTGCATTTTCCGGTGTCCAAGGTATAGATGATATTGTTCTCTTCAATATATTTTTCGCGCGTGTCGGTTGCTTGACAATATTATACCTGAGAAAAAAAGCATACATGAAAAAATCGCCCATTTTTGGATATAATAGATATTTAATAGTTAGGTTAAATAAATTTAATAATAATAATAAAACTAACCTAACTAACTAATAAAAAAAACCGGCCAAGTGCGAGTCGGACTCGCGCATTTATATTTATTTTTTTAATTTTTAGTGTTGTTGTTATAGCGGCAACGGAAAATACATCATTTGTGAAAATTTCAGCTTTCACGGTTTATAAGATACAGCCTGGAGACAAACAGACGGACGTCGAAGTCTCAGTAATAGGGTTCCGTTTTACCCTTTCGGTACGGAACCCTAAAAACGCTACAACTTACGCATTAGCTATAGCCAATATAACATATGGATCGTCATGTGCCCCCTCCTCACTGACGGACGGCAATAGCTCTTGTAGCACTCTTTCTGCGTTCGACTTTTGTTTTGAAGCCAGTTGCAATAATGCATGGAGCCCTTTCCGTTCCGATGGCGAAACTTCTAGAAGCAGTTTCTCTGCCGTGCGCAATGCTAGAATTCGGGTATCGCTGAAAAGTTAAGTTAAATGATTTTTCAATCCTTGGTTAAAAATTATTCGTCGAATAATGTATAAAACTATCATTTTAAAAACGTATTCTAATTGCCCGTATTTGACAGTTTACGTGACATTTTAATTTTATCGTGTAATACTTTATTGGACGGATAAGTTTTATCCAAGTATTGAAAAATCGGCCCTTAAGCGAATAAGAATGTTTATTTTATAATATTTGCTTCAAATAACACGACAACTTAAACATTTTTTACTGGTATTAATTGATTAACTGCATAGTGCATATCGATACTCTGTTCACGCATAACTAAATGAATGAATTGAAAGTTTCGCGTTATACAAAGCGCAGTAGCGCTCCTCACTGCTCCGTGATTATACGCGCGTGACTCGTGAGTATATGCGGGTGAGTGATTATACGCAGGTGAGTGATTATACGCGGGTGAGTGATTAAACGCGCGTGAGTGCCTATATCTGCGTTTGTGTGCGTGATCGATTATACGCGCGTGTGTGCGAATGCGCGTATGAGTGCGTATACATATATATGTGTGTGTGTGTGTGTGTGCGTAAGTGTGTGTGAGTGATTGTGCGGGCGTGACTGTATGTGTTTCTTCTATAACGCAGGCGTCAGTACACGTCGGTGGGGGTATAAGGCCTGGCTGTTAACCCCTGCCGCCGAAGGTGAACAGTGGCCACCGTTGGGTTTTAGAGGGTATGGCTTCTCGCGAGTCCCACATACCCCCTACGCAGAAAAACTACAGAGGGGGATGCGTAAATGCATTTCCCAAGGTTAAAAAAAATGTATGCGTGTACTAGAGTACACACGTAGGAAGTGAAACTTCTTTATGACCTTAAAATGTCACGCGTACGGCGTAACGCAAAAATGTTACACTAAATTTTTGTCCAACCCCGATAAAGAAGTTTCACTCAAAACAGGCGTCAGTACATTTGCACACTCACTCCTCCCGCGGCGCGTGCTGCGCGAGGCACAGCAGCACCATGCGGCGCGCGGCCCCGCTCGCCCAGCG
>CAJQZN010019540.1:0-13219 GCA_907164685.1 Colias eurytheme | reverse complement strand
GTTATGCGCTTACCAACACATTTTGCGATTCATTTTTATATATAAGATAAGATAATTTAAATGCGTTGAGCCGTTTTGCATATAAAATAACTAGGAAAGTAAGGTGCTCATGAATTGATAATTAGGAAAAAAATGGCTTGTTTAATAGGAAATTAAGCTAAAAAATTAACTATACATCTACTGTAATTTTTTCTTTTGATAAGATCTGGTCGTGTCATTCAAATATATGAATACTAGCTTTCCGCCCGCGGCTTCGCCCGCGTTTTCAAAGAAAAACCCGTTCCCGTAGGATTTCCGGGATAAAACCTATCCTATGTCCTTTCTCGGGTATCAAAATATCTCTATACCAAATTTCATGCAAATTGGTTCAGTAGTTAAGGCGTGATTGAGTAACAGACAGACAGACAGAGTTACTTTCGCATTTATAATATTAGTATGGATTAGTATATTAAAAATTGACAATAATTATGCAATATCTAATAGATAAAATAATTTACTTTAATACATGTTATTATTACTTGAAACTATGCTAATGTCTGTCTATTGTTAACCTTGAATAACGTAATTATTCAAATAGGGAAATAAATTAAATATGATAAAAACGATAACTTTATTCTTTAAGAAATTGGAACATTTTCATTTTATTTAAAATTTTATAATAACTTTAAAATGTAAATATTTCTGAACTAAACTTCGCTCGAGGAATTATTTATTTTTTGTTTGTTTATACACGATTGCAATTAAAAAAGAACAAAAAATCATTAAGCAGGATTAAAATATGTATGTTTTAGAATAGGTATAGACAGACGGAAGATAAATTTCACCCTAAGCATTGCATTTAATTTAAATTTTTATTCCTCTCAATTAGATATTAATTTAAGTTTAAGTGACAAGTTAAAAATTACTTATTATTAGCTTTCCGCCCGCGACTTAGCCCGCGTTTTCGAAGAAAAACCCGCATAGTGCCCGTTCCCGTGGGATTTCCGGCATAAAACCTATCCTATGTGTTAATCCAAGTTACCATCTTTTTACCCGGTAGTAGTCATGTTTGCTTAATTTCATTGTAATCGGTTCTGTAGTATTTGCGTGAAAGAGTAACAATCATACACACTCACACATCATCCTCACAAACTTATGCATTTATAATATTAGGATTTAGGAGGATAGGATTGGCTAACTTTATTGTCAGTTTCTTACTTATTTTAATAAATAACTTTTTTTGCTGACGCTATTTCACAAAATGGCCACATCCGCAGTTTGGATTGCCTGTAGGCTGCGTTCACATACGCACTAAATTATTTATGCTAAATCGCATAATTTGTGTTAATGTGTTTGTACGTGCATACCTCCGAAACTATGAAACATATTGTGAATATCGAACGAATGATATTTGTATGAACATTGATTCTGTAGTATTGTATTATGGAGGTGGTTTTATTTGTTTGTTTTGAAAATTTTAAGTGTAACTTTTTTAGGCACGTTGAGAGTAAAATTTCAAGGTCGCGTTATGGCAATGCCGTCACGTCATGGAGTAAGGCCACGATTTTGGTATTGGATCTTGCCAAAGAAGTTTCACTTCTGCCACGAGTGCTCGGCACATACACTCTTTAAAAATCTAATAAATAAAATAAATAAATATTTCAGGACAATTTTCACACACGGCACGATCTGATCCCATACTAAGCTTTCGCTTGTGTTATGGAAACCAGATGGCTGATAAACATACATATATGATTTTAAATAAATACTTATATATAGATGATTAACACCCAGACACAGAGCCAACATCTATGTTCATCACACAATTATTTGCCCCGGGTGGGAATCGAACCCACAACCTCTGGCTTGGCAGGCAGGGCCACTACCAACCAAGCCAACCGGTCAGTCAAATATAAATTTAATAATATTTAATGAATTAAAATTTTTAAAATGAAATTGTGTTTCTTTTTCCTTAATACACATTAGAAGGAAAATAACCGGTCCTTATAAGGCTTCCATAAGGGTTGAGAAATACTTATTTCTATGTACATACATACTTTTCAGTAAAGTAATAAAAATAATTTTATTTATTACAACTGCTTCAGCAGATTAAATTTTATAATATTGTTTGAAAATACGTTTTTTTCCCTGTAAGTAGTTCCCTTGCGAATGTCGAAAATTGCGAAGCTGTATCTTTTGATTGCGTTGGCTTATAAGTTTGATTTTTTCACAGCTTCAAGGTACCGTAGACTCGAGTGTTCAATATAAAATTCAGCTTGATACTTCCATGCTTTCCTGGGGAAAAGGTTTTTGACAGACAGACAGACGGATAACAAAGTGATCCTATAAGGGTCCATTTTAGTTTCGAAACCCTAAACTGAACTAAATCTACGTTATTAGAAGTTTTAAAATATTTTTCATAATTTATTAGTAAGTTAAGTAGGTGATCAGCCTTCTGTGTACTACACTCCTACCAGAAGAGAATTTTTTTTTCTTCGTCTCCACCGGGAATCGAACCCAGCACCCCTCGGTTTTACGCTTTAGCGTCAACCACTGTATCTAGGAGGCGGTCAGGGGACTGTACTAAAAAGTTCTTTTTTTACAGCTGGTAGGAGCGCCATGCGGTCAACATGGTCAATACACATTTTACAAGGCGCTCCGGTTGACTGGACCTCTGGAAAGGATCATAGCCATAGGAGACTTCTTCTTCGTCAGGGTGTGGCAGGATTCTGAGCTGGTGTCCATTGGTAAGTGTATTGGAGAATCATTTGGATAATTGTTAAGAAAAAATGTCATAAATGTCTTATAAGCCTGTTATAATAGGAGAAAAAAAAAATGATAGCTTAAAATTATGGGAATCCATTATATTTGATTGCATTAATATATCTTATTAGGGTTAATCTTATTAACAAAATGGGAAAAAGAACAAAAAACATGGTGTTAAAATAACTTTTTGAATTCAAACTTCTTTAGGCATGTTGAGAGTTAAATACCGTCACGTCATTGAGGAAGGCGACGATTATGGTATCTTTGAATCCTGCCAAAAGTTTCTCTTCTGACACGTATGCTTTTTTACATTTCTTCATTTTTTACGATTTTTTGTATTCTTCTCCAGGGGAACTGCAGTTGCTCTGGACGGACCGCGTCTCCGACCAGACCCTGGTCTCCCTGCGTTTGTACTTCCTGCCTGAGAACACGCCTGATGGCAGGGGACAGCATGGCCAGGTGGGTACAGATTAGAGGTTCTAGAATATTCTAGAACTGTCTAGAATTGCGGGGGAACGAGAGCAGTAAAAAGTATGAAAAAATAAGGTACAGATTAGAGGTATTGGAAATACTAGAATTAGGGGGTGGATCGAGAAAAGTAAACAGCATGAAAAAAGCAAACCGCTTTCAAATGGTCATAAATGGACAACATTTTAATGTGATTTTAATGAGTCTATCCGGAAGGTAGTTAAATAAAAAACAATTATCATAATCCGCTTAGTAGGCAAAAAATACGTAAAAAATCACTATAAAAAATATTGAAATTTTTCTTTTTTACACGCTTTATATTAGCTTCACCTGTATGTTTGTAACCGACTTCTTTGGGCGCGATTTTGACCCACTTTAAACGGCCAGATTTCGTTCAAACTTTGTAGATTTATTGAGGACCGATGACAATACACTAATTTGATAAAAATTTTCTATTTTTTAGTTCGGTTTTCTATGAAAAGCGTGTTTTTTAGTTTTTTTTTAACTATTATTATTTATTTTAAAATGTTCCATTCACCCAAATGATACCTACCGCACGGAGGTGTTCAATTTTCAAAGAAATAGAATTAGGTAGCTATAGCAAAAATATATCTCAAGCTAAAAGCCCAAGAGCATGTAACACAATTAATATTATCTATAGGTATGCAAATAGGTACCTATTTTATTAATATACTAGCGGTCCGCCCCGGCTTCGCCCGTGGTACATATTTACGTTTTACCCACATAAAAACCATCCTCGTACTTCAAGGCATATAATAAAAAAAGAATTATCGAAATCGGTCCACCCGTTCACGCGTGATGCCATGACGACGCGAAACGGGTTTCATTTTATATAATAACTAGCGGTCCGCCCCGGCTTCGCCCGTGGTACATGTTTACGTTTTCTCTACATAAGAACCATCCTCGTACTTCAAGGAATATAATAAAAAAAGAATTATCGAAATCGGTTCAGCCGTTCTCGAGTTATGCGCTTACCAACACATTTTGCGGTTCATTTTTATATATAAGAAGATATACCTAATACATTAATAAACAATACAATAATCCGTATGTCACATTTCATCCAAATTGGTTGAGGCGTTCTAGTCATGGCGAGTGAAACTTTAGTCAACTGCATAAAATAAATCGAATGTTCCATATCTGCATGATGCATCTCTATTCTATATGAATATGGTTAAAAAATCTAAACACTCAAAGTAATTAGTTATGTATTATAATTTATAATACTATCTCTGATTATATTT
Source organism: Colias eurytheme (assembly GCA_907164685.1). Lineage (NCBI taxonomy): Eukaryota > Metazoa > Arthropoda > Insecta > Lepidoptera > Pieridae > Colias > Colias eurytheme. The sequence goes on along the minus strand of CAJQZN010019540.1, from coordinate 8,741 downwards.
ATCACGTTTCAATCACATCAATATCGATCTAGCAATTAATAAGCTACAAAGTAAAACTTGACAAACATGAATAATATGTATTCGACTATACGTTATCTGTGCGAAGTGACAAAAAAAAATTTAAACAAAGCATTCAAAATGTCGAAAATCAGTCGTTCTTCTGTCTCGCTCTTACCAATAGCGCTGTCTCGCTCTAATCCCTATTTGGTAACGCCAACTATTTCATGGATGAAATTACTGTTCGTACGATTTAATGCATAAGAAATAGCGATTTATTTCATAAGCTGAAGCGTTTTAAACACGCTTTTATTAGCTTCACCTGTATGTTTGTGTGTAAGTGACTTTAGATTCGATGTTGACCCACTTTAAACGGACAGATTTAATTTTAACTTTGTACACGTCATATCAAGGATCGGTGACAATACAATAATTTCACTATGTGTTATTTAATTAACTTCGGAAGAGTATTTTCGATAATTATAAATATTTTAAATTGAATTGAATTGGTATCTTTAAACACTGATATGACTATAATATTATTGTAATAAGGCTTAAATATAAAATAATGTTTTTATTACATAATATTTGTTTGTTTTAAAAATACATTATGTTTCGTCATCACAAGTCGTAAAAAGTGACAAAAAAATAATAAGACGTGTTTTTATCAAAAATCGAAAATATTTAAAAATAGAACACTCAACATTCGAACCAAACACAACCCCAAGTATATAGAGCAAGAAGAATTGATACTTATCACATTGCAATAACGGTGAAATTCCTCTGCACTAGTGCTAGAGTAATTTTCTAGTACGTTATGGGTTTTGGTACTGCGGTGCAATCGTTTTGATATTTTGATTATTATTTTTAATGGCGATAAATGAATAATAAAAAATAATTTATTGGCAGCTTTGAGATTTACGATGTTTTGCCGTGATGATGTGAATATGCATTTTAAAGATATCGATTTCTTTTGTGTTTAAGGATTGTTCTCAATTTGAAGTTTTATTTATTTTTAAACGTGGTAATCAAAGATTGTGAAAGTGAGGATAATTTATAGTATTCTTTGCTGCTTTTAAATGCTGAAATATAATGCCAATTATGTTATTTTTATATTCTCAAATTGTTTAAATATAAAAAAAATTTCAAATTGTTGCAATATAATTATTTCAATTTTGCGCACTATAGATCACCGTAAAGCCAAGGTCAAAGACATGATAGTGCTCATGTATATTAATTGCCTCGTACCCGAACTGAACGAATTTTTATTGATACGCTTATTCTTTCATATCTAATATCTATGCAAAAATATAAAAAATATATAACCATACCAAATGTATAAAAAATATATAACAACTTACCAATTCTCACTCAAACACTAAAATAAACCGATTAAAATTAATTGACTATGCGAGTTAAATGTACGAAATAATAATACATAATTTATTCAAATATTATAAATATCAAAGTGTTTCACTCGCGCTATACAATGCCACGTCGCGTTGGCTACATGAGGATTTTAACACAGGAACTGCCATGGAGCTGTTATTGTTTCTTTTTTTATTTATTTTTAATTTACATACTCGACTTTGAATTATTTAAATTCAAATTAATTTAATGTTGATCTTATTAATAACTGGTTTTTGATGAGTTGAATGAAATAATTAGTACATTATCGAATTGTGATCGTAATACTGATAAATGTCAATGTACTTGTGGAAAAAACAATGAACCGATAAGGTTCAGATCAAGGAAATATGTGATGGCTAAATATGGCGACCATTTTGATGTCAGGTGCAAACTTATCGCGAGCCGCGGTCCTCAATCGAGGAGTTTTAAAATTGTTATTGTGAAAATAATGCTATGGATATTAATATATTATATTCATACATGTTTTTTCATGTATTATATTAATATGCAAAGCAAATGTCTATAATAAATAGATAGATTTTAATTATTTATATTGAATCACTTAGTTATAATATTATGAAAATATGTAGTTAATAATGGCAATAAAAGTTATCGGTATACCTACTTTTTAAAATGTACTAGTTTTCGAACGTCATGGTACAATTCTATTTATAAAGTATGTTTCTTTATAAAAACTATAATTTTAAATTTTAATCTGTTTTTTCTTTGTTTGTTTTACGAGCTATTTTATATATTTTTTTGTATATTAAACGTGCTTTGCCTATCTTCATTTTAAATCTCATCTTTATTAAATGCTCGAACTCTTTTTTTATGGTCAAAAATATTTTTTTGGTTGTGTTTCCTAAAAGTTGGTACACCATCTTTTTGAGAAGTCGGTAAAACTTCGAAAAGTCTCGTCCTATTTACGATTGGTTCGGATCTAGGTATTCGTATCTTATCGCGGGTTCACTCTCCGTAAATAACTGATAACCGCTAACGTTAGAGTACAGTTGTGGAGAGAAGTTTAATTATTTGTTTGTTTGTTTATCTGTATAGAAGAAAAGAACATGCTTGTATAGGTTTGCTTAGTTCAAAGTACTTGATATTTTGTGGTTTATGAGACAATTGAAGACACGAATTTATTCTTACATATTGTGTTTGATTATTATTAATATTGAAGTGAAACTTCTTTAGGCGAGTTGAGAGTAAAATTTCAAGATCGCATCATGGCAATACTGTCACGTCCCAGAGTAAAGCGACGATTTTGGTATCTTGTAATCTTGCTAAAGAAGTTTCACTTCTGACACGTATACTCGGCACACACGCTCTTTTTATTTATATTTCAAAAGCTAAGTATAAATATTTTCGTGTTAACCTGAACGTCATTTCCGCTAATAAATTTAAGTATCTGATAAAAATAACCAATCATTTTAAACATTATAATAGATGCAGATAGTTTACATAATTTTACACTGTATGTAGCTATAAATAAAAAACATTGTATATTTATAAATTACTAGCGGTCCGCCCCGGCTTCGCCCGTGGTACATATTTCGCAATAAAAAGTAGCCTATGTCCTTTCTCGGGTATCAAAATATCTCCATATCAAATTTCATGCAAATTGGTTCAGCAGTTTAGGCGTGATTGAATAACAGACAGACAGACAGAGTTACTTTCGCATTTATAATATTAGTATGGATGGTCGGATCTAAAACTCGATACGTTTCTTTTTATTATATTTTAACCTGACATTTCAAATACCAGTGTCAAGAACAAATTACATAATGTATTAATAAGTCTGTTAGGTATAGATTTGTGAATTTTAGATCTCAATATAATAAAGAGGAGAGGTTACATTTTTTGTATGTTCGTTACGATTTATATCAAAAACGTGACCGGTTTAGGTAATTATTTTTAAATTAGAAAATCACGTTAAACTTTATTTTATTATACACAAGATAAATAAATAAATTATAACAGTGACATCTAAATATAAGCATACAGCAGTAGATTTCAGATTGATTGATAAAGCTGCCAATATACAATATCTGTAACAATATTTTCCATAATTATATAAAAAGCAATCAATAAATAAAAAACATTTTTTACACGACTGTACTGAAAAGTAATAATAATGATATTTTGTAAGGCGAACGAAATACCTTTTTTTAATGTTCGCACAGATAAGCGACGCAGTGGTTCCCAACGTTTGATAATTGAATTGAATTAGCTGAATTTTATTCAATACGTTCGTTTTATCTCCATTTAATCCACACTTTTACGTACATAAAACAGTTAATTAACGCGCGTTTTAGCTTTTTACGACTACGATGAAAGAGGAATATAGTCGAACTATTCCCAGACGAAGTCATTGTACGCAACTAGTTCTTCTTGTTAAATATATTCAGATGAATTTATGCGACAATAATTGCAAAGTATTTTTATGTATTGTATGTAGTAAATAAAACACTTATCTACTTATAATAACTAACCTTACCTTACTACGTAATAGTGTTTATCAGTTATCAACATAACTATTATTATTGCATTCGTATTATAATATCGATTCTGAAAATTGCCCGTATTGTCAGTATACTATGTACTTTTTACAACATTATCGACTTTAAGCAAAATTCATGTTATATCTCTTTCATTATCAGGTTATTTGACATAAGAACGAAAGAGACGAACAACTTTTTGAACAACAATTTAAGCAGTTTTATTTTGAATTTTTACAACATAAAATTAATTCATTGTAATAAAGCAAATTCCGTTTCTTGTTTACGTGCGGCGACTTTTGATACCTATCTTCGATCAGCGTCTTACATATCATTATTTTTAGTCTATCCGTTCCTGAGCATTCCAGTCTCATACCCATATATGTAAACAAAACATCTGCAACCTATAATTGATATGTTTACTCAAATAAAATTACTATTAAGTTTATTGTTTGGTGTTTCGCAGTTTTAAATATAAATTTTTTGTATCAATAAACACAGAGGCAGCTCCACGGCCTTCCCTTTTCCGTTCAGTAATTATTTATGAACATGACACAGGGCTGCCAACCTACGCGATTATATTTGTTTTTTTTAGCGTGCTGTGGTTGGTAACTCGTGAGTTAGGTGTGGGATTCGATGCTCAATGAGATTTTTTTTATTAAAGCTATGGGAAATATTTGTAAGTAATTAAAGATAAGAAATTGAGGAAATCCTCACTATACTATTTAATATGAAAATAACTCTGTCTGTCTGTCTCTTCTATACACCTTAAGCACTGAACCGATTTTGATCAAATTTGGTACAAATATACTTTGATTTGAGAAAGGACTTCCCACGAAGGACTTCCCAGGAAATCCCACGGGAACGCGGTCTGTGCGGGTTTTCCTATGTTATATCTACTCTCAATCGTGTAGAAATAAAATATTTTATTTTGTTTTAATTTACATATATTGACAATCTTTAAATATTTCAGATCCCCTATTTTACAATATACAGTATTGCTATTGCAGTACTAATATTAAAAATGTGAAAGTTTGTGAGGATGTGTGTGTGTTTGTTACTCTTTCACGTAAATACTACTGAACCAATTACAATGAAATTAAGCACACATATAGAGGGTAACTTGGATTAACACATAGGGTAGGTTTTATCCCGGAAATCCCATGGGGACGGGAACTATGCAGGTTTTTCTTTGAAAACGCAGGCGAAGCCGCGGGTGGAAAGCTAGTACAGTATAATTTCTTAGAAAACTAGCTTTCCTCCCGCGGTTTCACTCCCATTATCAAAAGCTTAACAAATCATATACAAACCTTACATTTGAATCTCTATTTTAAAAAACGTTATCAAAATCCGTTGCGCAGTTTTAAAGATCTACGCATATATAGGGGTCCATACAGCAGAAAGCGACTTGTGAATGAACCCAGTACTTTTAATATAAAATTTATAACCACTAGACCATACAGGCTGATTAGTTTTACATAAAATATTTAATATATTTCAGACGAAGCCAGTCGTGCCGACCTTGGCCCCAATTTTAAGAGTTTTTACTTTATCTGTATATTTTTAATCTATGGTCTTTTAATAAATATGTTTATTTGCAAATAAATATTTATTATACCTATATCCTATAGAATATAATGAAATATTTTTATTTCTAATTGTAATTTAACATAAGAAAATTTAATTGTTTATAAAAAACTAGCGGTTCGCCCCGGCTTTGCCCGTGGTACATATTTCGCAATAAAAAGTAGCCTATGTTCTTTTTCTAATTAAATCATAAATAATAATCATTTTTAATGTTTATATATAAAATTTCCATGTCACAGACCACAGATCACCAAACACGTATTATTCGTAAATAGCTTGACTGATTTTGAAGTAATTTTGTTTGTTCGGTAGTTCTGAGAATAGGTCGAGAATTATTTTGATACCCCTAAGTCCTGGTAGAATTACTGGTATCCTGGTAGAATTAATAAATGCGTAATACATATCAATTATCAATTACACAGTAGATTTTATTTAAATTAAATACAAATATTATAATTCGTTTTAGTATTAAACGTGATTAAAACACTCGTAATGCGAATGTCCAAAAATAATTCAATCCGGCGCGAATCCGTTCCAATATTTGTAAGATTACACGTTCCAAATTCAAATACTTCCTGTTTGTTCTCAATAAAATAACTGTTCTCCAAAAAGGTTGAATTGTTAAATAAAATTAATATTAACAGTCTATTCTCGCCCTAAGTGTCTAGTTAGCGCAGATTATATCTTAAAAAAATAAAAAAAATCTCTTACGTCACCAGCATTGAGCACCAGCCCTAATAAAGTTGAATTTTTATTCGAAACACAATTTTCTCAAATCTCAACCTTATCTCACTGAAATTAAAGTTTTTATTTCGATACCGATACTTACAGATTCTACTCACGCTCGACCTGCAAGAGCATTCCAATTTTGAAACGTTCTAAATTCGTTTTCAAATATTTGATATTCGACTTTATCTGGTTGTATTAGAGTTTGCTTTTGATTCCGTTTTATTGCGGTTTTGTTAATGTGTGCGTGACCATAAAATTAGTTGTTTCTGTGTGCGTATATTAAAGGTTGGTTTGTGTATGGAAAACGGCTGTAACTTGGATTTGATTATTGTCATTTATATCAATTTTGATATTAAATTTTACATGTTATAAATCTTTAAATTATTTTTATTGTACATATAACGATATTACATATTTTTATAATCTTATTTGTAAAGTGTGTGTGTTGTATTGCCAATAGAGACGTGATCCTAAAACTCTACCCTTCAACTTATCTCTAACAAATTATGTACTTCGTAGAGATCAAATAACAATATAAATTTCATTTTAAACAATCTTATTTAAAAGTCGAGAACTAACAGACGTTTGTTGTCAAAATCAATGTAGAATTTTGTTACAGTTAGTAGCTTTCGTATCGATTCTGTTTAAATGCGTGTAAGACGTAGATCATACTTTAAAGTTTAAACCTTTAAAAAACAAAGGACATTCTTTTAACTACCAAATCATTACGAATTAAATAAAATAACGATCTCTAAATAGATGAAAAATAATCATTTGCATCACAAAATTATAATACGTATAAAAAATAAAAGAAACAAAGTTGCAACCGTGTTCCCGTGCGCCGCATAAATATCAACAATGAAGGTAATTTCTCTGAACGCTCTAGCCCCGCACCTGGCTTTGCTTGTTTTTTTTATTTATTTATTTAATTTATTGCACGTGCTAATATAATTACTGAAATGTATGTACGGAAGATTTTTTTACGCAATTCTATAGTAATGTAGGAAGTGATATTTATTTATATAAGATTTACTTGATTACTGGTTTTTAGTGTAGTTTGTGTTTGAAACGTGGTTTAATGATTAGACTCTATAGGAAACTACATTAATATCGGTTTATCCGTTAATGAGTTTTGATCCAAGTTGAACATTAAACAAAACATATTATAATTAATATGATTTTGAATTTTATGTTGATTTTACGTGTGATAAGAGTGAAACTTAGAAAATAAAATTAAAGATTTATTCATTAAATAGTGTTATTTTATATATTAAAAACTAGCTGTGCTCCGCGGTTTTACCCGCAGTGCTCCGCTCCTGTTGGTCTTAGCGAAATGATATAGAGCCTATATACCTCTAATCTCTATAGCCTTCATCGATAAATGGGCCATCTAACACCGAAATAATTTTTCCAATCGGACCAGTAGTTCCCGAGATTAGCGCGATCAAACACATATAGTGACACCATTGTTTTTGTATTTCTTTCTACACACATAGCAAGTTTTGTACCGTGAGATATCTACATATCACATTTCACCAAAACCGGTTCAGTAGTTTTTGCGTGACTTCATCTTCGAAGAAAATCGATCTGTGAAACAGATGTAACAATGCATCTGTCACATACCCCACTAGGGGACATGGGACTTTTAATATCTAGGTATATTGAACAAAACTACGGGCATAGCCTAGTATTTCTATAACCTATTTGTTATTCTAGTACATAAGCATTAAGCAACCACCTTGCAAAATTTTATCAAAATCTGTTCAGTACTTTCGCTCCTACGAACAAAACCACAGGCATAAGCTAGTATTTCTATTGCGTATGTGTTATTGTACGTAAGCTACATTTCAAAATTCATAAAAATGTGTTCAGTAGTTTTAACATAATTGAAGAACAAACATACACACGTCCATAAAAACATACAATATACATATAAATAATACAAGTAATTATTTTTTGCACAAACGAAGTCAGGCTAATCCATACTCATATTATAAATGCGAAAGTAACTCTGTCTGTCTGTCTGTTACTCAATCACGCCTAAACTACTGAACCAATTTGCATGAAATTTGGTATGGAGATATTTTGATACCCGAGAAAAGACATAGGCTACCTTTTATTGCGAAATATGTACCACGGGCGAAGCCGGGGCGGACCGCTAGTAGTTTATAGTTAAAAGCATTAAAATAATTTATTTTATATTATACATATTTCTGTGGATGGACAAAAAATAACAAGTCAAACATCAGCCTTCCCCTTGTGGACGACGCGCTGTGGTATGTAACTGTCTTTATTTTAACCGACTTTGATAAATGATATATGTATGGAAAAAAAGTAAATTTTTAATTGTGATCCGCTTCTTAAATTAATAAAGAATCATTGCAAAAAACAGTAATGGTACGTATAGTTTTAACTTATCGTAAAAAATCCTGCATAATGATGGTTCAAAACCGGTCGTAATTTTTACGTGTTATTGCACGCCTCATAAGCGAAGCGTTGAGGTGGGTACTACTGTCACTT